>SKCR01041280.1:0-60448 GCA_019454045.1 Zanthoxylum bungeanum
GGAGCCTACAAATTACAAACAATTGAGGGGAGACAAATTCACAATAGTTGGAATGCAATTCACCTTAAGCAATTTCACCGGTAATTTATGCGTGTATTTATTCATATTTTAAGGTTCAGAGTAATTTTCTACTTTATGTATTGTGTGATTCGACTTAATAACAAATTTCATTTGAAATATCATCCCAAAATATCATTAATCATTAAAATTGTTCTACGAATGAGTTAAATTAAAATTACAAAGAGATTCAAATTTCTGGAGTAGCTTCTTCCTGAATGCATTCAGCAGCAACTTCAGGTGCAGGAATTTCTTGAACTTGAGTAGTCGACTCGATTTCCATTCGACTAAGTTCTTCACTCTTATATGTTTTCTTGAACTTCAGCCGCTCCCTCAATTACTTCTCTATCAGCCACTTTTGAGTCGACCTCTTCGCCTTTCTCTTCCACATCACCCTCGTTTGAAAAAGAAATTCCTGCCAATAGTTGGTCATACTGTTGAATCCATTTCTCTGGTTCCCAAGCTCCTGTCTTCCCATCAAGGAAATCCTTCATCAGATGACTGCGTTCTTTCATCATAGATTCAAGAGCAATCCCTTCAAGATTCTCAAGTAATTCTTCATTCTCCTTCTTCACATTCTCGAACGCATCCTTATAGCCTTCAATCGTAACCTCAGAAGTCTCCTTTTCCATCTGAAGTGTTGCCTTCACTTCCTTCAAACCTTCTCCAATTCAGCATTTCTTTTTTCAAGCGACTTCTTTTGGACCATTCCTTTTTCATAGCCGCAAATGATTTTTCCATCTCTCTCTGTTTCTTAAGAGTCGATTCGACATATCGCTGCATATGTAAGCTGCACTCCATTGCCTGGAAAAAAGGATTGATTAGAATCTATTTTACAAATTATTATGAAATTTCTATTTACTTTCTTACTTAGTAATTTAAAGCCGCAGCCTTTTTCATCGACTCGACCGGGCCAATCTTGGATAGCCTCTGTTCATCCTCTTCCAGCAGAAGCTTCTTAATAAAAGGGTCAAGGCTTGATGGGTCAGAAATTGCAGTCGACCCTGATGGAATCCTGAAAACTATATTATCGATTTCTTCGATTTCATCCGCCTTCCTTTTCCCCCCTTTGACAACTATTTCGGTCGACTTCCCCTTATGCTTTGGAGTTCCAGTCGACGATACCAATTGTGGTTCTGGAACCTCCACTTCTGGCTCTTTATCTTGAGCTTCCTAGCCTTTTTTCGGCTCATCAACTCATCAATTGATGCTGCTTTTATTTTCCTCGACGCCATGTCCTCTGCGCATAAAATTTCTTTTGGAGTTAATGTCTTTATAAACAACACATTTCCGTACAGAGCTCGAATTGACCGAGTACAGTAGATGACTTCCAATACGTTTTTAGAAAGTGCCAAAGGGGTAGATATACCTTCTGATTCGAAGATTTCTTTCCACTGTAAAGTTGCTCTTAATCTCTGCTCTACCAAGATTATCCTCCAATCTCTTTGTTCGACGGGAAGATCAAAAAGAGCTTTTGTGTTCGACAAAATAAGAGGTGTTTTGTCGAATAAACTGTTTCGAAAAGGACCTGCATAATAAACAATCCATACATTAGTATCATACGACAATAACATTGATAAATTATCAATAAATAAAAGAAGTTGATACTTACTAAATACACTCCAGTATTCTGAAACTCGACCCATTCCAGTCGACCCAAAGATACCCTCATTTTTCACAAAGAAATAGTCCGACTGCCAATTACCCCTATCGTTTGTTGGAAGCCCCATAACTATTTGTTCCCTCTTACGATGAAGGTACAAAGTATATCTCCCTTTTTCAGTTAGGTGCTCTTTAAGGTAGTATGAATATAAAACGTCCTTCACCTCAAACAATAAACCTTGTTCGAATGCTAAGCATTCAATCGACATTAAAATCCTCCAAGCATTCGGCATTAGTTGTGAAGGAGCAATCCCATAATGATCCAAAATTTCCCAAGCTAACCTCGGAATGGGGAATCTAAGCCCATTAGAAAACGGTACTACATAAAAACCAATCCATCCGGGAATTTTATAATCGATCCTTTCAGACGGCAAGGGCACCCTCAGTTCCATTGATCTAGGAAATCTATACTTAATCCTAATTTCCATCAGCAAACTAGCCGTCATTCGACTAGCTGGGTTCTTGGTTAGTATGTTGGTAGGCTCACTTGTGCTCACCCCTCCACTAAACTCCTCGACAGCTGCCAATGATCTAATAGGAATTGCCTGCAACGGAATTTCATGCGACAAAACGGTTGCAGGTCCCTCCTCGAATAACTCTTGACGCGACCATTCCCTTAATGATTTTTCTTCTGTCGATTCACTCGATGATGATCCTACGAATGTATCGATCTGTTCTCCTAAACTTTCTAAAGAGTCTCCACTCGACATATTCTCATCAACGAGTCTACAAACAAATAATTTCTAAGATTTGGGTTCCTTAAAGATCAAATCTACTCCTATCTCCAAACACAAATCCACCAAATAACGTATGATTCTAAAGATCAAACAACCTAATTTAGCTTAGAACAGATTGAAGCTACTCTACGAATATTCAAAGCAAATGAAGAACACGAAGAGAGTGTAAAGAAGTACCTTGAAACCTTGAAGTTCTCTCCCAAATCGATTGATCTTGTGAATGAAACAAATGAACCTATCAAGCCACTCTTATACTACTTCTTTTGGCGGTTCATTTCCCGCCATAAGACTCCTCGTTATTTGCGCTAGGTTTTACTCCGTTAAACGACACGTGGAAGATCTGAAGATCATTTTCATTCATGAAAAATTGATGGAGCAAACCCCGGTGCATGCCTTATAATCACTCGACAAATGATAAAAAGGGGCAAAGGGACATTCCCCTGGACTCATGTCGAGTCAAGTAAACTCCTGAACCACCGTTTGGTTCAGTCGACAAAGGACATTCTGAACCTGTATTTAGTTCAGTCGACAAAGGGACATTCCCCATGACTCATGTCGAGTCAAGTGAACTCCTGAACCTGTATTTTTTTTCAGTCGACAAGGGACATTCCCCATGACTCATAACGAGTCAAGTGAACTCCTGAACCACCGTTTGGTTTAGTCGACAAGGGACATTCCCCTGGACTCATGTCGAGTCAAGTAAACTCCTGAACCACCGTTTGGTTCAGTCGACAAGGGACATTCCCCTAGACTCATGTCGAGTCAAGTAAACTCCTGAACCACCGTTTGGATCAGTCGACAAGGGACATTCCCCTGGACTCATGTCGAGTCAAGTAAACTCCTGAACCACCGTTTGGTTCAGTCGACAAAGGACATTCCCCTGGACTCATGTCGAGTCGGTTAAATCCTGAACCACCGTTTGGTTCAGTCGACTAGGGACATTCCCCTGACTCATGTTGAGTCAGGTAAACTCCTGAACCACCGTTTGGTTCAGTCGACTAGGGACATTCCCCTGGACTCATGTCGAGTCAAGTAAACTCATGAACCACCTTTTGTTCAGTCGACTAGGGACATCCCCTGGACTCATGTCGAGTCAAGTAAACTCCTGAACCACCGTTTGGTTCAGTCGACAAGGGACATTCCCCTGGACTCATGTCGAGTCAAGTAAACTCCTGAACCACCGTTGGATCAGTCGACAAGGGACATTCCCCTGGACTCATGTCGAGTCAAGTAAACTCCTGAACCACCGTTGGTTCAGTCGACAAAGGACATTCCCCTGGACTCATGTCGAGTCAAGTAAACTCCTGAACCACCGTTGGTTCAGTCGACAAAGGACATTCTGAACCTGTATTTAGTTCAGTCGACAAAGGGACATTCCCCATGACTCATGTCGAGTCAAGTGAACTCCTGAACCTGTATTTTTTTTCAGTCGACAAAGGGACATTCCCCATGACTCATAACGAGTCAAGTGAACTCCTGAACCACCGTTTGGTTTAGTCGACAAGGGACATTCCCCTGGACTCATGTCGAGTCAAGTAAACTCCTGAACCACCGTTTGGTTCAGTCGACAAGGACATTCCCCTAGACTCATGTCGAGTCAAGTAAACTCCTGAACCACCGTTTGGATCAGTCGACAAGGGACATTCCCCTGGACTCATGTCGAGTCAAGTAAACTCCTGAACCACCGTTGGTTCAGTCGACAAAGGACATTCCCCTGGACTCATGTCGAGTCGGTTAAATCCTGAACCACCGTTTGGTTCAGTCGACTAGGGACATTCCCCTGACTCATGTTGAGTCAGGTAACTCCTGAACCACCGTTTGGTTCAGTCGACTAGGGACATTCCCCTGGACTCATGTCGAGTCAAGTAAACTCATGAACCACCTTTTGTTCAGTCGACTAGGGACATTCCCCTGGACTCATGTCGAGTCAAGTAAACTCCTGAACCACCGTTTGGTTCAGTCGACAAGGGACATTCCCCTGGACTCATGTCGAGTCAAGTAAACTCCTGAACCACCGTTTGGATCAGTCGACAAGGGACATTCCCCTGGACTCATGTCGAGTCAAGTAAACTCCTGAACCACCGTTGGTTCAGTCGACAAAGGACATTCCCCTGGACTCATGTCGAGTCAAGTAAACTCCTGAACCACCGTTTGGTTCAGTCGACAAGGACATTCCCCTGGACTCATGTCGAGTCAAGTAAACTCCTGAACCACCGTTTGGTTCAGTCGACAAAGGACATTCCCCTGGACTCATGTCGAGTTGGTTAAATCCTGAACCACCGTTTGGTTCAGTCGACTAGGGACATTCCCCTGACTCATGTCGAGTCAGGTAAACTCCTGAACCACCGTTTGGTTCAGTCGACTAGGGACATTCCCCTGGACTCATGTCGAGTCAAGTAAACTCATGAACCACCTTTTGTTCAGTCGACTAGGGACATTCCCCTGGACTCATGTCGAGTCAAGTAAACTCCTGAACCACCGTTTGGATCAGTCGACAAGGGAAATTCCCCTGGACTCATGTCGAGTCAAGTAAACTCCTGAACCACCGTTTGGTTCAGTCGACAAAGGACATTCCCCTGGACTCATGTCGAGTCAAGTAAACTCCTGAACCACCGTTTGGTTCAGTCGACAAAGGACATTCCCCTGGACTCATGTCGAGTCAAGTAAACTCCTGAACCACCGTTTGGTTCAGTCGACAAAGGACATTCCCCTGGACTCATATCGAGTCGGTTAAATCCTGAACCACCGTTTGGTTCAGTCGACTAGGGACATTCCCCTGACTCATGTTGAGTCAGGTAAACTCCTGAACCACCGTTTGGTTCAGTCGACTAGGGACATTCCCCTGGACTCATGTCGAGTCAAGTAACTCCTGAACCACCTTTTGTTCAGTCGACTAGGGACATTCCCCTGGACTCATGTCGAGTCAAGTAAACTCCTGAACCACGGTTTGGTTCAGTCGACTAGGGACATTCCCCTAGACTCATGTCGAGTCAAGTAAACTCCTGAACCACCGTGTGGTTCAGTCGACTAGGGACATTCCCCTAGACTCATGTCGAGTCAAGTAAACTCCTGAACCACCGTTTGGTTCAGTCGACAAGGGACATTCCCCTGACTCATGTCGAGTCAAGTAAACTCCTGAACCACCGTTTGGTTCAGTCGACAAGGGACATTCCCCTGGACTCATGTCGAGTCAAAGCATACTCCTGAACTACCGTTTGGTTCAGTCGACAAGGAACATTCCCCTGGACTCATGAACTCCTGAAACTCTATTTCAGTTCGGTCAAAGACACGTACTCCATGACCCTAGATAAATCAAGAAGCTAAAAAAACTTCCTCAAATGCATGCAAACAGAAACCCACGTTTTGTATATATTTTGGTACGACATTTGGCAGAAGGTAATACACTCTTACGCTCTTTTTTCACATACGACACGGATAAATATACTCTCTAAAACAAAAATTCTTTGACTTAGAGAGTAAGGGACAAACTGTATGGGCCAAATTTGGTCCAAGGGTAAAACTGTCTTTCACCTTAAGCCCATCAGCATGTTAGGCCCGAAAATAAGGACCAAAGCCCAAAGAATTATGTATTATTTGATTACAATTAAATCATAAACTAACAAAAAGCATGACCACTCCACTTAACCTAATTCTAGCATTAATCACCCACCACTCCACTTAACCTAATTCTAGCATTAATTCTCACTTACTCCAAAACCATTACCAAATACACCAACATCAGATCATGTTTTATCTATAAATATGAAAATAATACGGGAAGAATATATTCAAGTCTCATTTCTCTCACCCTAATACTTCATGCTCTCAATTCTTGATCCCCTCATATATTACACGGCCCTCACGGCCAAACAAAGGAAGTGGAGGTAATATTCAACCTTGTTTTCCCACTTTACAAATTTATTTCGTGCCACTGACTTGGGCGTCGGAGTATACCCGGTACCCACCACACCGGTGGTAGCCTACTCTCGTCCACTCTACTTTGTTTTTTGCAGGATTGCTAGTGCCCAACTTACAAATTCTGATTGAGGACCCTTGGCGAATTCCGGCGTCCACAATGATTACATCTCAAGCTTCCAGATGATTTTAAATAGTCTTTTAGAGCTCTTCTAGAGTTCCAATCAAGTTCAAATCATCAACATAGTCTATGACAATAGCAAAGCCAAAATCTGATTGGTTCATAAGAACACATTAACATATAAGATCATTAACTTATCCTTCTTGTTGGAGTTGATACTTTGAACGTCAATTTGTTATATTTATGACATATTCATAAATACAAGAAATCAAAATTTCCATAATATTACCTATTTAATGGTAGCACCTCTTGTCTTTTATCTATATATTCGATCTAATTTAGTTTAAATCGAAATAAATTAATGTTTAGTGATGTATATATTAGACAAAGACCTGAGAATATACGATAGTCACAACATTACAACGAAGCTTGTAATTGACATTGAGAGGTGTCATTACCTGTGATATATTATCAAATAAAGTTCTTGGTCGAGATTTATTAACACGGGCCAGTTAGTAAAATTCATTGAGACTAGTATATGTTGTGTATCGAGACTTGGTCCGATGGTTATCATAATGAACTATGAGTATTTAGAGACTCGTATAGACATGTATGTATTATTTGATGAGCACTTGACGACTCACCAGAATTATTCCTAATATATGACACACCAACGTCAATATGAATATTCCCGAGTCAAGTAGCATATCTAATCTTTTGACTTGAGATACCACTATAGATGTATGAGTGATCCTCCACACTTTGACAACAGTCACGTCACTTATCAATCTAGACCAGACCTCCGCATGTTCATTGGGTGTGGACCGATGTTCATAATATCACATGATGTATCCAGAGAGGATCCGTCAGTCTTGTGAGCAGGATTCGAATGCCCATTTCGTGATCTTTAAAATATGTGGCCGCAGTACATTCTGAAAGGGATTTTCAGATGTTGATTGAGAGATCATGAATATGTGGCGACACATATATGCATTGTACACTATGAAGATTTTAAGTTCTCATCTATATCTCCGGTATAATTCGGATAGTTTATGATCGAAGGACTATATGGTATGCCCAGACCTCGTATTGTATGGTTCAACGTGGTTATCTATGATAGTCATAATTTATGAATGAGCGAATTATGAACATGGAATATGTTCCGTGATAGATATACATGAACATAAAGAGTCATATTAATAAGGTATACTCGTAAAGTATTAGGGCAATTAATTACGAATAATATGGATTATTCATACCTTTAGATTGGTGACCACCCCTCTTTAAAATCCCCAAAAATTTCCCCCAAGTATAGAGCCACCATTGCTTTCACTTACAGTCACCACATCTGTATGTCTGAGGTAATTTTATATATAATGTGTATATGTTTATGATACATAATTTGATTGGATACACATTAGGTTTAATTGAATTTTGACATTTATCAATAAATAAATAAATAATTAATTAAAAGTTAAAAATATTTTTAAAAATCAATTTCACCCGCCGATGCTTTTCCGTTGTATTTACCTCAAAATTTTTAAGGTATTCGCGCTGAGGTGATTATATTATTGAGGTTGGTACTCCGAGCGTCATCTGTATCGTATTTATAACATGTTCATGAATATGAGTAGTCACTTTTTCCATAATATTATCCATTTAATGATACCATATATTGTCTTTATATATATATATATATTCGATCTATTTATTTTAGATAGAAACTAATTGATATTTAGTGATGTATATATTGGATAAAGACTTGAGAATATATAATAGTCACACAGTTACAACGAGTTTTATAATTGACTACTTGTGGTACATTCTTATATAAAGTTTATGGTCGAGATTTATTGACATGAGTCAGTTAGTAAAATCCATTAAGATTAGTTCATGTCGTATATCGAGATTTGGTATAATGGTTTATCCCAATAAATCATGAGTCTTAAGAGACTCCTATAAACATGTAGGTGTTCATTTGATAATCATTGAAAGACTCTCGAGAAATATTCATAATGTTGTAGTTGGTGCTTGGAGCATCAATCCGAATAATATATTATACATTATATTTTATTATTTATTAATAAACTAACTAAATTTTCATTTCAATCTTATTAATGGTAATGTCA
Source organism: Zanthoxylum bungeanum (assembly GCA_019454045.1). NCBI lineage: Eukaryota > Viridiplantae > Streptophyta > Magnoliopsida > Sapindales > Rutaceae > Zanthoxylum > Zanthoxylum bungeanum. The sequence goes on from SKCR01041280.1 coordinate 8,622, forward strand.
TAATGCATAATAGATTAATATATAAATATGCTGAGAATAACATCGACCTTAGAATAACCTTGTAGTAATATTGGATATTGGGTGATCCGACATTGGGATAATATTACTATTATAAACTATTCTTAAAGTAAATATTTCTAGTCATTGGTTTTGGAATACGGTCGAATTCCTATAACCTAGAAGACTAGCACATGTCGTATATTGGAATTGGAGTTCCAATGATTTAACCAGATGTACCATGAGTAATGAAAGCTCGTATAAAGATGTGGGTATTCGTTGGAGCAAATAATGAATGGCTCACAAGTGATTCCTAATAGTTGGAAGTACGCACCACCGTCAATAGGAATTTCCTTGAGTCGAGTAGCATATGTGATTATTTGACTATATGATATCATTGATTTTGTGTGTGATCCTCCACACTTTGATGTCATATATGTCAGATACATTTCATGGTCTGACCGCTAGATGTTCGTTGGGTGTGGACTAATGCACTCGTTAATCAAATGCATATCAAGATAGGATCCGTCGGTATGTATGTGTACCATAAAAGGGTTTAGGTATCCATGTGAGCAAGTCACGATTCTTAAGACTTCGGTCAAACCCGATCACCTATGGTGGATCGTATATAACAGAAATGATGTTCTGATTAGTTGTAAAGAATCGTGGACATATCGACATGAGATGTGCGCTTCAGAAATTTGATGGTGTAATCTATGTTTCCTAAGCACAACTCGGATAGCCTACGACGAATGGATTGTTAAACATATATGATGATATCGACTTATATAGTTCAAAAAGATAGTTCGTGTTCTTCGTAAATTCGGAGGTGGCCGAATAACGTACATATAAGCTAGGCTTGCATGACAAACGTGTCTGGAATTAGAGAGTCTCACAATATGAAGTGTACTCGTTGAGCACTTGGGTAGCCTATAATGTTTGATAATAAATAATATTTGATATTATAATTATCAATTAAAATAATTAAGTGTTATTGGATAACATTAATTATTTATTTTGACTCAATTGGATTAATCCAAAATTACACAAGAGCTTTATTGTAATTTCATAAATATCTCTACCATTGGAGAATATTTTGGTAATTACAAATATGTAATTATATGTGTATTTGGCTTGATTTAATTGGATTAAATCAAAGTGGTAGACAATGAACTAATCAATTTGTTAAAATTTGTCTATATTTAATTGGATTAAATCAAAGAGGTTGACAAAGGTGATTAATCACACATAATTATACATATTTTGACAAACTGGATTAAGCCCACATAAAAGTTGATTAGAACTTTTATTAATTAAAAATTGCATAAGTTTTTCTACAAAAGGCAAGCTTGAGTAAGATTTTAATTAAGCTTAAGAAAGCTAAAACAAGCAAGAATTAGAAATATTAGCCTAAGTAAAATTTTTGTGAGACAAGCTTTGGAAGTTCTCTACAACAACAAGTAGAAGAAGTTTGGATCTTGGAATCAAGCTTGCTAGTTTTGGAACTTCTCTACAACATTTCAACAATGAGAAGAAGATTGGATATTGGAATCAATCTTGCTAGGTAAGTTTTATCTTCTCTAAAGCTATATTTTCATAGCTTGAAGTTGAAATTAGGCTAATAAATTGTGTATGGATGCTTTGGAAGCATAAACACAATATGCTTGTAATTGGGTCGAATATGTTCATGTTGGATATAAAACATAAATATAGAGTTTAAACTATAGATGAAAGCTTAGAGCTATGACTACCATTCTAGAATCATTTGACCACCTTTGAGTGACCTAAAATTATTCATGGGTTATTTCATTGTGAGATTTTAATTTGGTTTATGTTTTGATTCAAACTAATGCATATATATATATATATATATATATATAATACATATATATTTGTTATATAACATGTGTTGATGTTGGTTTTGATGTTAAAATTTGACTTTTATGTGTATTAAAATATTTGGAGAAAACTGAAAGTGTTTAGAATTGGACTAAAGGCAAAAATGCTCTATGCCAATATTTTACACAGGGCAGTGTCGCAACACTCAGCTCTTAGAGCCTAGGGTGTCACGACGCTCACACTTTCGTGTTGCGACGCTGAGCATTCACAGATTGGGCTTTGCGACTCCCAAGCCCGAGCGTCGTGACACGCTGACAGCTATTGTCATGAGCATTAGAACTTTATTTTTTCCGTTCCGGAGTTTCAGGACTCCGATTTGGTCCATATTTTTTCCTACGGACTCGTAATGGAATATAATATTCTATAAAATAATTTAAAAATACACATATTCTTTAAATTATTTTAAATAATAATTTAAATGATTTTATAATTTGAAGTGGGTCTAACCCATGGATATCAAGGATATGTGTATTTTTAAATTATTTTATAGAATACTATATTCCGTTACGAGATCGTAGGAAAAATTGGGACTAAATCGGAGTCCGAAAAACTCCAGAATGGAGAAAATAAAGTTTCAGCGCTCATGAGCAACAACTCTCGGTGCATCGCGATGTGAAGGGTTGGACGTCGCAATGCCCAATCTGTGAATGCTCATCGTCGTGGCTCGCAAGGATTAGCGTCGCGACGCCGACATGTGTAAAATATTGACAATGAGTAAATTTATCTTGAATTCAATTCAAAACAATTCCAATATTCTCCAAACACTTCAATACACCTAAAAGTTCAATTTTAACATCAAAACCAACCTCAAAATATGTTATATAACAAACATACATGTATTCTAAATACATATATGTATTTCTTTGAATCAAAACATAAACCAAATAAAATCTCACAATAAAATGACTCATGAACAATTCTAGGTCACCCAAAGGTGGTTAAGTGATTCTAGAATGATAGTCATAGCTCCAAACTATCATCTAAAGTTCCAAACTCTAATTTAATATTCCATGTCCAACATGAATATTTTTGACAAGCAAATTGTGTTTATACTTCCAAAGCATCCGTACACAATTAATTAGGCTAATTTCAACATTGAGTTATGTTATTATGTATCCAATACATAATTCAATACTATATGTCTCGCTAATGATAACTCACTAATGAAATATTGGGGTTTCGGGCGGTAATTCGGGTAAACGCAGCGGAACTCGGAAAATCAAAATTTTCTGATTTCAATTATTTTTCTTGGGTAATTAAAATAAACTAATTTATTTCAATTACTCAATACTTAAAAACTAAAATTTTTACCCAAAAATCAGATTTTTCAGAATTTACCATTTTACCCCCAAATTTGGTATTTTGATAATTTTAGTCCAAAATTATCAAATACAATTCTAATTGATTCTAAATCAATTAAAAAAATAATTTATTCATGTCTAATACATGAAAATACAGTTTTCAATTCAAAGAAACAGATTTTTCCCTAATTGCCGAATGATCCCTCAATTTTCAAGAATTTGCAATTTGGTCATTTATCTTCAAAACATGCCAATATCAAATTCAAAAATTCCCAAATTTAATATACATTATATATACATCAAATCTCATCACATATATAAAAATTCCCAAATTTGGTGAAGGTTGGAACCCTAATTTTACAATTTCACAAATTAACCAATTAATCAAATTCGAGACTTTAATTCAATTCTTACAACACCAATTGAGCCTCACCAACATGAAATACCTCAAGAACAATTCTAGGTCTAACATGAGTGGCTAAAAGACTCTAGAATGGCAACTAGCCATCAAAATGTCAAAAGAATGCTTAAAGAACAATTTCAAGCAAACTAAATTAATATACATGCTTTCATCTTCCATTCAAGCCCCAAATCATCAAATCACAATCATAAAAGAGTTTAGAATAAACTAGGCTACACATGTTGAAGCTTAGTATGCTATAAACATTTTTCATGAAAAGAGAAGTAAGAAAAAACTTTCAAAAATGCTTGATTTCCAAAGTTTTCTTCCTTTCTTCCTCATTTTCTCTTTTCCTCTCTTTGTATTTGATTTTTAGGGTTTGTAGAATGAATAAAAAAAAAAAAAGGAAAAATGGCTTAAATAATTTCCCTCAATGACCGAAACATAGGGAAAATATTATAGCCACAATTTTTAATTTTTGCTTAATTAATTGGAAATTAATTTAATAAATATATGTGGTAATAAAACATTCAACAATTTGATGTTTATCCAAATATATCCAATTAAATCATTTCAAGTGAAACCAATCATAATTGGCCACAATTTCCAATTAAAACATGCCATTTATTTTATCTTAATAAGTAAAAAGATATTAAATATTTAATTAATTTAATTATTCAACATTTGAATAAATAAATAATTAAATACAAATATATCAAAATATATGTATTATATTTACATTAAATAATCAAAATACATATATCAATTATAAATGTCAAATATCATAATTCGACATTTAATAAATGGCCAAAAGATCTCTAAAGCATGTATCTTCGTTTAACCATTAAACGACTTATAAATAATCAGTATTATTTATAAAAATTGCCCTAGTGCCCTACGAGTATATCTCATTAGTGAGACTCGATAGGTTCAGACATATCCATCACGAAATCCAATTTCGTGTCCATAATCTACCCACCCGTAAATTATGACGAACACAAATAAAATCTCTGAACCATACAGGTCGAGGTCACTGCATGCGTATAATCCTTCCGTCACAGGTATCCGGATTATCCCATAGATATAGATATAAACGTCAAATCTCTTTAGGTATAATCCCGTCGATAATTCTACTAGCAATCTCTTAAATAACACTTAGAACTGATTTCTACAGTGTACCACGGGCCCATGGATTTAACAGATTGCTAATTCCATTATGGATACTTATGCTCTGTACACAGAACTGACAAATCCTATCTTGATACACACAGGATATCATGAGGATCAGTCCACACCCAACGAACAGACGGAGGTCTGATCTAAATAGATCGGTGACGTGACTGCCATCAAAATGTGGAGGATACCTCATGTATCCACAGTGGTACCTCAAGTCGAAGGATCATTATGCTCACTCAACCCGAGAAGATTCTTATTGATATTGGTGTACCATCTATTAAGAATATTTGGCGAGTCGTTCAGTGTTTATCCGATATAAACACCTACGTGTCTATACGAGTCTCCTGAGACTCATGGTTCATTGAGAAACCATTAGAATCCAACATTTCAATATACGACATGTACCGGTCTCAATGGGTTTACTTACTGACCAAGTAATTGTAAACCTTGACCAGAAACCGTTAAAGAATGATATTGTTATGATACCGCTCAATGTCAGTTGCGATGCTTTTGCAACTGTATCATAACCAATCACTCTATGGTCATTTACGTATTTACCATATAATAAAAGAATTTATATTACAGAAACTGTCTATTTTATTCATTAATAAAATATATACAAAAGTATTTACAGGAAAATAAATAAGAAATTGGGGCTCAGAGCACCAACCCTAACAAGAAAAACATAGCTTTGGAGAAGATCAAACTTACCTAACAAGATAAATTCCAAGATCCAATCTTCGTCTTGTTGTTGAAATGTTATGAAGAACTTCCAAAGTAGCAAGCTTGGTTCCATGATCCAATCTTCTTCTCATTGTTGAAATGTTGTGGAGAACTTCCAAAGTTAGCAAGCTTGGTTCCAAGATCCAATCTTATTCTCCTTGTTGTTGCAGAGAACTTTCAATGCTTCTCTCATAAAAACTTTTACTCAGGCTAATATCTATAATACTTGCTTGTTTTAGCTTTCTCAAGCTTGATTAAAACTATACTCAAGCTTGCATTTTATAGCAAAACTTAGAAAATTTTTAATTAATAAAAATTATAATCAACTTTTATGCGGACTTAATTCAATTTGTCCAAATATGTATAATTAGGTGTGGCTAATCACTTTTATCTACCACTTTGATTTAATCTAATTAAATCAAGATACAGTGTAAAAAAAGATTAGTTCATTGTCTATCACTTTAATTTAATCCAATAAAATCAAGACAAATACACTTATAATTACAGATTTGTAATTACCAAAATATCCTCCAATGGTATAGATATTTATGAATTTATAACAAATCCCTTGTGCAATTTTGGATTAATTCAATTAATCCAATTGGGTCAAAGTAAATAATTAATGTTATCCAATAACACTTAATTATTTTAGTTTATAATATCAAATATTATCGGCTACCCAAATGCTCAAAGAGTACACTTCATATTGTGGGACTCAATAAGTTTAGACATGTTCGTCATATAAGCCTAGCTTATATGTCGCAATTCGGCCACCTTTGAATTCACGAAGGACACAAATGATCTTTCTGAACAATACAAGTCGAGGTTATCATATATGTTTAACAATACCTCCGTCGTAGGCTATCCGAGTTATGCTTAGAAAACATAAATTACACTGTCAAGTTTCCAAGGCACACATCTCATGCCGATATTGTTGGGGCAGTTGTGGAACCCCTAGGGTTGGATCGATGCCTCGGGCAGCGGAAATGGGTATAAACCATGGATATAAAGTATGAGTGTAATTTTAAATCATTTAATGAAATACTATATTCCATTACGAGTGTATAGGAAAAAACCGAGGCTGAATCGGAGTCCGGAAACTAAAAAATGAAGCAAAATAAAATTCTCACTCGCACTGCGTTGAACACCTTTTTTTTGTTTTCTTTTTCAAATGCTTCAGCTCACTTTCCAGTGAGCTGAAGCAATTAAGGTATTTTACCCTAATTGCTTCTGGTCTTCCTTAAACACTTCAAAAACATCCAAAATTAATTTTTAATTTCAAAACCAACATCAACACATGTTATATAATAAAAATCAAGTTTTTCAAAATATCAAATATTTTTCCAAAAAAATAAATTTATTCTAAATACGTATTTGCGTAAATTTTGAATCCAATACACAAACCATTTTAGAATCCCAATTAGAAATGCCTCATGAACAATTCTAGTTCACCTAAAGGTGGTCAAGTGAATCTAGAATGGTAGCAATAACTCTAAGCTTTAATCTAGAGTTCCAAACTCTTATTAATTGTTCCATGTCCAACATGAACATCTTTGACCTAAATTATAAGCATGTTGTGTCTATACTTCTAAAGTATCCTAACACAATTGATTATCTTTATTCAACATTAAGCTATGTGTGTTATGGTTGGTGCTTGGAGTGCCAATCCGAATCCTATTTATGTCCGATTCATAAATACGAGCAATTCTATTTTCCATAAATATTACTAATTTAATGGTAGCACCATTGTCTTTTATACACTTATTCGATCTAATTACGATTAGATATTTGATTATGATTTAATCGAAACTAAATCTGGTTCAGTGATACATGTATATTAGACAAAGATCCTAGGATTTACATTATAGTGCGCAATTACAACGTAGTTTGTAATTGATATTGGGAAGCGCACTATTAGTTGTATATCTTAAAATAAAATTCATGGTCAAGATTTACTAACACGGGTCGGTTAGTAAAATCCAATGAGACCAGTACATATCGTATATCGTGACTTGGTCCGATGGTTTATCCCAATGAACCATGAGTCTCGGGAGACTCGTATAAACATGTAGGTGTTTATTTGATAAGACACTAAACGACTCACTTAAGGTTTCCTAATAGATGGTACACCAACGTCAATAGGAACCTTCTCGAGTTGAGCGAGCATAGTGGTCATTCGACTTGAGATACCACATTGAGATATATGAGTTATCCTCCACACTTTGATGGCAGTCACGTCACCGATCTATTCATGATCAGACCTTCGCATGTTCATTGGGTGTGGACTGATGCTCATGATATCCAGTGCGTATCAAGATAGGATCCGTCAGTCCTGTGTACAGGGCATAAGCATCCTCACGTGTTTACGATCTAGTAAATCCATGGCCGTGGTGTAACTTCGGAAATCAATTCCGAGTGTTATTTAGAGATCGTAAATTGAAAGTCGACTATATTATACCGAACGGATTTGACGTTCTCATATATATCCCATGTATAATATGGATAGCCTGTGACAGATGGATTTTACGTATGTAATGACCTCGGCTTGCATAATTTAGCGAGATTATCCGTGGTCGTCGTAATCCATGAGTGGGTGGATTATGGACAGGAAATTGGATTTCGTGACGGATAAACCTAAACTTAGAGAGTCCCACAATATGAAATGTACTCGTTGAGCACTTGGGCAACTTGATATGAATAATACAGATTATTCATAATTCTTCACCGGATTAAGTAAGTTAATTTGGATCGTTTAATTGGTTAAAAGATAACACCTGCATTAGGGGATTTTGTCCGATAATAATTATTGTGCATTTGTATTTGATACATAATACGATTAGATACACATTAATTTTTTGTCAAATGAGATTTTGACACATGCCATAAATATATGTATTTGTTATTTATTGTGAATAAAAATACATATATATTAATAATTATATTAATTGATTATTAGGATATTTAATTGTTAAATATTTAAATGATTAATTAATAAACGTTTTCCATAATTGTTATGGAATTTGTCCAATTACTATTGATTAATATGGCATGATATGATTAGGTTTATGTGTACAAATTTGATTTGTTTCACATAAAGCTTATCCATTTATCATTTTAATTTAATGAAATTGAAAATTAAAATTGACATTTTTGCCCCCTAAAAGTCGGTCAAGCAAAATTAAAAGGGGAATTGTTTTTCTTCCTCCCATAAATTGCTGCCATGACCGATCAACTAAACAAAAAAACCCTAAGATTATGGTTTGATGAAACCATGAAGAAAATGAAGGAAATTCAAGAAAAAAAGTTTGGGATTTCAAGGGATTAAAGGTAATCTTCTTAACCCTAAGCTTAGAAATTTATGTCATGGTTTCTTGAATACTTAGAATAGTTCTAGGGTTCCTTTAAATCTGATTTTTTGGGGCTTTTGTTGTTGGTTGATGGATTGGAAGTTATATTGCATGTGTGAAGTAGTTTTGGAAGTAATTAGTGTAATTATTGTCCAATTTGATCAATTTTTGATAAGTTGCTATTCTAGAGTGTTATGACCACTCTTGTGACACCTATAATTGTTCTTGGGTGCTTCATGTGTGGTGACATTGGTTGGTGTTATGATTAATTAGATTAATCTTGAAAATTTGGATTTAAAGCATGAAAATTGGAATTTTTTGGTTTCTAGATCAGTTTCTGCAAAATAGAAATTATGTGATGCATTTGATGTGTTATGAATGTAATGTATGTGTTTTGGGAGTTGGAACAATTGCTGGAAAGTGTTTCCGAGTTGAAACAAGTGAAAACGGCCAAAAACGGCGTTACCGGGTGGATTTTGAGCCAACCGAGTGACGGATGTCCAAACAGTGAATCTGTCACTGTTCGGGCAGCCCATGAACTGTCCTGACACTATTGGGGCTGACCTGGAAAGTCCCCATAAGTTTCGGGTGGTCGGTTCAGTCAAAAACGCATTTTGCGTCATTTTGCGGAAAAACAGTTTTCGTAAAAGTTTCGTGAAGTTTCAACCTTATTTATGTTGATATTTTTTATTGAATAAATAGGTTTAGGTGAAATACAAATAAATTATTCATATTAGATATTGAATAATCTATTCGGTAATTTGAAAAAGTTTTAAATTACGATTTCGCCCGAACCGCGCTTCCGCTGCGCCCATTGCCCAAAACCCCAACAAAAATGGTATCAGAGCGGATCTAATACTTCATCTTTTACATTACTCATGCTTGATATTTGATATATAATCCAATTTTAATGTCCGCACATGCATTTTGTCTAGATATGTTTCTTGACTTTTCGGTTCTACGCTAACAAAAATGTAACGGAAATTTAATGATTAAATTAAGTTATGTTTTCTAAAGGTAGAATTGAATTGTTTAGAAAATGATTTAGATTAAAATTCTACATTTAATGTAGATTATAGCTTCCATAGGAAAATCCCCGTTTATATATATGATTGTAAAATAACGTGTATTGGATACATGTTTCTTGGTCCGTCTTGTCAGTACAGTTTATGGGTATCTTTCTATAACTGCATCCGAGATCGTGCCAAAGCTGTGAGGGTGTAGGTTATAGAATTATTATCCATACTAGTTATATATTGATACTGGACAAATTCAAGTGAAAGTGGAAATCCTGAATGTGCCAAAGCTGTCAGGACTACATCGGTAGCTTGAGTTTATCATTGACAAGTGAAGCCTTGACACGCCTCCTTGTGAATGTGCCAAAGCTGTCATAATGAGGAACGGTCAGGACCAATACCAGTAGTCACTGGTGAGTGATTGACAATGAGTTGTCTACCTAATGAATATACATAGGCGAGATCGTGCCAAAGCTGTGAGTCGAAATATATTCATGGGATCCTACTCTCACTATGGAGTTCGATTTAATTATTGAATTCCCATTATCCGTTGGGGATTACGGTATTACGTAAAGTAGTGGGAGACACTGCTGGGTTTAAAATCCATAACTTAAGCAGTGTGTAATATTATGGAAATTCTGCTTCGTTTTCTTTTTATTCTATATTGTTTATAGAATTATACTTCTAGTCCATTGCATAACTTATTACTTGAATAGGTTTTATGAATTTACTTATGGTTGTATTATTCTAGAATAGGTTCTAGAAAGGTAGTAGACTTAGATATTGTTAGATTAGTTGAAACCATCGAGAACTGTTGTTCCGATTTTCTTGAAAATCAAGATGGTTAGTGACTTAGTTTTTAAGTCACGATTAGGTAATCTAAATAGGGTATCTATTTTAGGATATAATAATCTAGTTAGAATAGTTTCTTATGCAGTAAGAATTGACACGAATCAGTTCATGTCTTGAGATTCTTGACTGGCATAAGAAAACCCCTTCAGTATTTGTTTATCTTTTAATGAAGTTTCTTCGCTTTTAGTGACTTTTAGAAGTCACGTGTCTGACACAGTTTGCTAATCAATTATTTGCAATCGTTATGAATAATTGAACGCAAATTATAAAGCTTAAAAAATGAGATGTGTATAGTTGTGTATAGAGAATATCGATTCTCACAATACGACAACTGTAGGTATTGGATACCAGATCTCCCGTCTAGTTATTTAAAATAATGTTTAATAACTGTTTTGATAATTGATATCAGAACTTGTGACGATTGGATAGTTACTTGTTCTGTATAAACAGTTGTTACATATTTTAAGACGACTAGTAGTGTCATTAATGAAAGATGAACATTAAGAAAATATTCGGTAAACTAAATAACTTAGAACTGTGCTTTATGAGATTTTATCATAAAAATATTATATGCTTATTCCGTATGTTAAAGGATGATCTGATACGAGATCACACCGTGTATCCTTATCCATTTAATGAATATTGTATTCAGGATGTGATTAAATCTCATTTAACCAATGATCGTCATTGGACCACAGATTTATTAAACTAGTACCTTGGAAGTATGTAGTTTAATGAATTAGAAATTTCCATGGATAGTTTTCTTTTCTCCGTATCTTAGTTAATGAATTGTTATGACTTAGTTACATGTTTCTAATAGAAAACATGTTGAACGTCTTGAATGGTTCGGGAACTTTCAATATGTCTCTGATGAAACGTGAATAGAATATTTTGAATGGTTTAAAGATATTCTATTTGAAGTGTTGAAAACTATAAAATTCATTGTGAGTCTTTGAATTGTTCAAGGATGTTTTATATGATCAAACACATGAATTTAAGACAATTAGTTCTAAAGTTATTTAATGAATATGATTCTTGCTCAATATTAAACTCTGAGATTCCATTTTGATGGAATTGGTCAGTGGGAGTTATCGAATCTTATATGATTTGATTCGTTGATATTGAGTGTTACCGAATTAATTTTCAATACTCTTGGGGTTATGCTCCAGTAACACTTATTCATCTCTTTAAATAAGGTTCCATTAGTTTCTACAGTTACATATATGATATGTATAGTAGAAAATTCGAATCTTGAAAAGTTTGAGATTCGAAACTTTCTTTTGTATAATTGTTATATAATTGAAAGTATTTGTGCCTCCGAGGTACGAGTGAAAGGTTTATCATATTCTATTTAATGGAATATTGTATTTTATTTCATTGAATATATTTTCTACAATCCCGAGTAATAAAATTATTTTGTTACTTGGTGCTTAACATATGTTGACGATTACAGAAAAGACTTGACTTATTGAAGTCAAATGTGAGAATGATAGACTGTAGTGGAACTACATAATTAATAAGATGAAAAGACTAGTCAACCTCCGTATAAGTTTAATATGACGTCAGAATCATTTACAAAGTATTTAATACTTAATGGTTCTGTTGTTTCTTATCGAAGAAAATTATCATATAACTTATAGTGGGAGCAATATTTGATATCGATTCCGGAACTTAGCATTGAATCATAAATCTGAGATTTTTCATTGCTTACTACGATCAAGTTTTAAACTTGATTAGGCTTTAATTATGAATCGTTCTTAAAGGGATTAAAGGTAATCTTCTTAATGGTTTCTTGAATACTTAGAATAGTCTTAGGGTTCCTTTAAATCTGATTTTTTTGGGCTTTTGTTGTTGGTTGATGGATTGGAAGTTATATTGCATGTGTGAAGTAGTTTTGGAAGTAATTAGTGTAATTATTGTCCAATTTGAACATTTATTGATAAGTTGCTATTCTAGAGTGTTATGACCACTCTTGTGACACCTAGAATTTTTCTTGGGTGCTTCATGTGTGGTGACATTGGTTGGTGTTATGATTAATTAGATTAATCTTGAAAATTTGGATTTAAAGCATGAAAATTGGAATTTTTTGGTTTCTGGATCAGATTCTGCAAAACTGGAAATTATGTGATGCATTTGATGTGTTATGAATGTAATGTATGTGTTTTAGGAGTTGGAACAATTGCCGGAAAGTGTTTCCGAGTTGAAACAAGCGAAAACGGCCAAAAACGGCGTTACCGGGTGGATTTTGAGCCAACCGGGTGACAACTAAAGGTGATTTGTGTGTGAATTATCAAGATAAGTTGCGGAAATACTTACAATGATCGGTTGAGAAATTTCAAAAATTTCTTTGGATGATGAAGCTCCAAGCTTGAAGATGAGTTGTTCCAACTCTTGGGTGAGTTTCCCTATCACCTTATTTGACTCCCAAAGTGCTGCCTTGAACAAATTTTGAAAACAAAATTTTCTCCATGAAGAAATAGGCTCACAGCTTTGGTGGAGAGGAAAAGAGAATAATGTTTGGTTCACTTTCCAAAAGTTGGTTGGTGTGTGAAGTAATGAATCCAATTTATTATGCCCAACCACTTCCATCAAATTTCAAACAATTGATGTAAGTCAAGTGGGTCCCACCACTTTTAAATTCCAAATTTAAGTTGGCATATCCAACACACAACTTAGTTTTGGGCCCGGGTTCGTTTAATCCGATTAAACGAATTTCCCGTCGCTATATAATTAAATCCAATTTAATTAAATAATTATGCCTCGCAAAATTATTACGAAAGTCGCTTATGAATTAATTTCAAAATAATTCATTCGCTCGAATTAAAATCCAATTTTAATTCCGTATTGAAATCTAATTTTAATTAATATATCTGATATATTATTTTAGCCCAAATAATTAAATTAAATAGAAAAATCTAATTTAACAATTAAATTTATTTTATCGATTAATTCCAAATTAATCGCATTCTCTCTTCTAGACGAATTTAATCCCAGATAAATTTTTACCGCAATTAATCCCAGATTAATTTTCTCTCTTATAATTAATCACATATTAATTCTGTTCGAGTCAAATGTCATTGGTGAATCTTTGGGAAGCGAGCCAAGAGATTCCTGGATATGTTGGCAGTAAATACGGTCATCGGACTATCCGAACAAGTGCGTACCCTGTACCACATTCTCACCGATTTACAAGACATGGTTGGCTTCTAGCAAAACATCGTGCCTACCCAATTCTCTAGAAATATTCAACGAGGAATATATAATATGTATCAGGCGCAGTATACAAAGTATTGCGTAATACGATCCAGTATCGGATGTCACATACTAGGCATAGGGCTGGCCCTGTGTTTGCCCCGTACGAAGCATACCGCGTAACTAGTCTCTGTAATCGGATAATCATGACCTAGTCATACTATTCCGATAGCTGCAGCATTTAAGAGTACTAGTACCGTATCCTGTGTGACCATCATCTCCATATGACTGAAATGATACTCTCATCTTGACATCACACCCAATACTCTACGATTCTCAGTAAACCCAGCAAAGGCGTACACAGAACCTGTTAAAGCTCCAAACGACCAATACCAAAGTAAACTGATTGTCGCAAGTAATAGCGATGCAAGTCTCAGGTTAAAGATCACATACACCTACCCTGATTCGGATTCCCATAGACACATAGTCATAATACCAATGGGATTCCGATGGGGTCTATCCAGAGCGAAGCTGTTCCCGGTCCAACGGCTAACAGAACCTCTTATCACACTTGCATAAGTATCAAATACCTAAATATATGAGAACTATGCAGTTAAGCTTCCATAACGCGCACAAGTGTAATACTAGTCTATTCCGCATTATCGATGTCCAGTCTCAATAATAGTACGACTAAGGATATTTAATGATTAAACCGTTTGTGGATTAATATTGTCTCATATCTTATCACTCTGATTTAACCATATGGACTTTTATCATTTATATATCCAAGTAATCCAATTACAAAATGATAAAATAGTAATTTCCTTTTATCACATAGTTAATTTGTACAAAAACACCATGTTCTTTACAAATAGTGATGCTATGGGTCATAATTGTCCAACAATCTCCCGCTTGGCTCATAGCCAATCACTCAAGTATCTAACACCTGAATTTTGTACATGTCGCTCAAACTTTTGCTGAGAAATAACTTTCGTCCCGGATCTACAATGTTGTCATCTGATGCGATCTTCTCGATCTTCACATCGCCACGATGTATGATCTCACGAATCAGATGGAAATGCCGAAGTACATGCTTGGATCGTTGATGAGACCGCGGTTCCTTAGCCTGTGCTATAGCCCCGTTATTGTCATAATACAAAGATACAGACTCAGCTGCTAACAGAACTACTCCTAATCCAATTAAGAATTTACGGATCCAAAATGCTTCTTTTGCTGCCTCAGTTGCAGCAATATATTCTGCTTCTGTTGTTGAATCGGCAATGGTCTCTTGCTTGGAAGACTTCCAAGCTCACTGCTCCGTTGTTCAAATAAAATATGTACCCTGATTGCGACTTACAGTCGTCTTTATCGGTTTGGAAACTTACATCGGCGAACCTAGTCACCTCAAGTTCTCCATCCCCATAAACTAAGAAAGTATCTTTAGTTCGTCTAAGATACTTAAGGATGTTCTTTACCGCAATCCAGTGACCATCACCTCGATCGGCCTGATAGCGATTGCACATGCTCAAAGCATATGAGACATCAGGTCGCGTACATATCATGGCATACATGATCGATCGGACTGCGGAAGCATACAAGATCCGAATCATTGCATCTCTCTCATCTTGAGTTTTAGGAGACATATCATTAGATAGAGAGACGTCATGTGATACTGGAAGCAGCCCCCTCTTGGACTGATCCATGTTGAATCTCTTCAACACTTTGTCAATGTACGAGCTCTGAGAGAGTGTCAGCAGCTTTCTATATCTATCCCGGTAGATCCTTATTCCCAGAATAAAGGCTGCTTCTCCCAGGTCTTTCACGGAGAATTTTAATGAAAGCCAAGCTTTCACCGATTGTAACATAGGAATGTCATTGCCAAGAAGCAATACATCATCAACGTATAGGACAATGAATGTCAGTGCGCTCCCACTAATATTCTTATATACATAAGAATAATCTCTGTTTTGAATGAAACCATATTCTTTTATGATCTCATCAAAACATTGGTTCCAAGAACGTGATGCTTGCTTCTATCCATAGATGGATCGGTTTAACTTACAAACCTTGTTTTCATGTTTTGGCATGACAAAACCGTCAGGCTGTTGCATATAAACATCCTCCAAAAGGTTTCCGTTAAGGAAATCGGTTTTTACGTCCATCTGACATATTTCATAATCGAAATATTCAGCAATAGCAAGTATTATCCTAATGGATTTCATCATGGCAGCTGGTGAAAAAGTTTCATCGTAATTGACACCATGTCGTTGACGATACCCTTTCGCTACAAGCCTAGCTTTGTACGTTTGTATGTTGCCATCCATGTCTGTCTTCTTCTTGATGAACCATTTACAACCAATAGGCTTAATGTCTTCTAGTGCATCAACCAGTGTCCAAAATTTGTTGGTATACATGGAATTCATTTCGGACTTCATGGCTTCTTGCCATAAAGCGGAGTCGATACCTTGTATCGCTTCCTCATACGTAGCCGGTTCATCTTCCTCAATGAGATTAATGTCTACATGAGGTGAGATCAGAAACCCATACCTCTTAGGTTATTTTCTGACTTTCTCAGACCTGCGCGGTTCTTGTGTATTAGA
Source organism: Zanthoxylum bungeanum (assembly GCA_019454045.1). NCBI lineage: Eukaryota > Viridiplantae > Streptophyta > Magnoliopsida > Sapindales > Rutaceae > Zanthoxylum > Zanthoxylum bungeanum. Next base: position 25,125 of record SKCR01041280.1, read on the forward strand.
AGATTGTGGTACAGTCTCATCTCTGATGAACTGTTCGTGTTTCGTGAGGGGGTCGGTGCCAGGAACAATATCACTCCGATTTTCATCAAGTTCTACTTTCCTCCCACTAATCACTGCATTTATGAATTCCTTTTTGAAGAAAACTGCATGAAGAGTAACAAGTATTTTGTTCTCTTGTGGGTTGTAGAAGTAATATCCTTTTCTTTCACTAGGATAACCTACAAATATGCACTTGTCCGATTTGGGTTCTAGTTTGGTACCATCCAAACATTTAACATATGCCAAGCATCCCCAAATCTTCAAGAATGAGAAACCCGGTTTCTTTCCTGTCCATTTTTCATATGGAGTTTGTCCAACAGACTTTGATGGAACCTTATTCAAAATAAGTATTGCACTATTTAATGCATATCCCTATAAGGAAATTGGTAGCTCAGTGCGACTCATCATTGAATTTACCATGTCCAACAAAGTTCGGTTTCTCCGTTCGGACACACCGTTCAATTGAGGTGTTCCGGGAGGAGTCCACTGTGAAAGAATACCATATTCTTTCAAGTAATCTTGAAACTCATTGCTTAAGTATTCTCCACCACGGTCCGACCGAAATGTTTTAACACTTTTGCCGGTCTGTTTTTCTACTTCGTGTCGAAACGCTTTGAATTTCTCAAAAGTTTCCGACTTGTGTTTCATAAGATACATATAAACATAACGTGATGCATCATCCGTAAAGGTTACGAAGTATTCATATCCACCTCTAGCCTGGCTAGATATGGGCCCATATACGTCACTATGAACGAGGGCAAATAGCTCGGTGACATGTACACATTTACCACTAAAAGGTGTTTTAGGCATTTTTCCTAACAAACAAGATTCGCAGACATCATATGAATTATGATCAAATCCGTCCAAGTATTCATTCTTCAAAAGAGTGGATATACGAGTCTTGTTAATGTGTTCTAGACGACAATGGCACAAATAAGTCTCATCTGATTTACTCAATTTGAGTCTTTTGTTTGTCATGTTATATGTTTGAGATTCGTTTATATTCAAAATATAAAGACCATTATTAACTTCTGTTGTACATATCAAAATATCATATTTATATAGAAAAAACCCAGTATTCCGGAATACAAAGGTATACATGCATCAGGTTAAACTAGATACAGAGATGATGTTCCTAGTCAAACTAGGTACAAAGTAACAGTCACCTAATGTAATTACATGCCCCGGGGGCAGATTCAAAACATAGGTTCCAACGGCCAAAACAGCGACTCTCGTCCATTTTCCAACCGTAGGTCGATCTCACCTGAAGCCAGTCTCCTGCTAATCTGCAGATCCTGCACATCAGTACATATGTGAGTACTACATCCAGTATCAAAAATCCAATTTTTAAAACCAGTAGTGGATATGTTTATTTCAATAACAAACATACCTAAAACCGGAGCCTTGCCCGCATTCGCTTCCTTCAAGTCCGCCTTGTACTCACGGCAGTCACGCTTCCAGTGACCCCATTTTCCGCAATGTAGGCAGACGTCTTGGGATTTGTCCTTAGTCTTCATAGAAGACTGTGACGATTTAGCATTGCCATTTTTCTTCTTTTTCTTCACACCCCCATAAGCCTTCGGCCAAGCTTTGGCCTTCTGGGATGTCGAAGTAAGATGCGTCTCGCGCTTCTTGCCTTTTTGAAGCTCTGGCTCTGCCTCTTTTAGCATCACCATTAACTCTCCAAGAGTCTTCTCTTGGTTAATCATATTATAGTTCATGATGAACCCGCCCTAGCAATTGGGCAGAGACTGTAAGATCAAATATATGGAAGTCTCAGCCTCGAAGGTAATGCCCAGCTGACCTAGCTATTCGATGTCAGCAATCATCTGCGACATATAGTGTTTGACAGATGTACCCTCTGACATACGCGAGCGAAAGAGCTTATTTTACAATTTATACTTCTGAGATCTTAGATTAGATCTATGAAGGTCATTCAATTTCAACATCATGTTATAAGGACCCGATCCTTTGTTCTGACGACGAAATTGAGGAGTCATTGCAACAAGCATGAGGGATTGAGCAGTAAAGTTATCATCTCGATGAGTCTTCCAAAGCTCATGATCAACTGGTCGCTCAAGTCCGGGCTCAGGCCCGAGAGGTCTCTCTATAACATAGAGCAACTTCTCAGATCCCAGGACTATCCTGAGATTTATTTCACAGTCTGGAAAATTGGAGCCGTTAAAGACATTTTCGCCCATGATTATGTCCCTAACGCTAATCTTTCCAGCCATCTTGATTGCTATAGTCCAACTATCCAATCAACGATTTCGGGTACACCCAAAATGCAATGGTTACTATAGTCCAACTATATAACCAACTACAAATGGAGTAGAGTTGTGTACAGTCCAACTTTTCAAAGAAAGCAATAAATGATATTAGTCCAACTAATATATATATAACGAGATATAATAAAAGAGCGCGTATTAGCGAATATTAAATGAAACTGCAAATTTAATACTAGCCTCCCACTAATTTTCGGCGAGCCTCTAACCCTTTGTTGAGTACTCGGGAAACCTAGTTTCCTAGTGGGCTAGGATCCCGTTAAATAATACACAACCTTGACTTTGTCCAACAAGCTGTATAAAACTTAACTAGGTAGATCTCTAAGATCAATTGGATCTCATCCAATTCCTAGATCTGGTAGGTGGACCTACAAGTCCAAAACATATATCCAATATATATCTCCTAACCTGTTTCCTCTGAATCAACTAAGCATTGGCTTTGGCTCAACAAGCTTAATGATTCCAGTTAAGCGCGGCCCATTAACAGTGGGAAAGCTTCGTAATCCACGTCGATGTATAGAAGTGACCTTGACTTTGGTCAACAAGTCACAACTGCCCAAGACATGTGATGTATAACAAAGCTTTCATGGTTCAAACACATCCGCGATGGACAATGATCTTGACTTTGGCCAAAAAATCAAAGCCAATCTTGGATCTTGAGAGAGAACCACTCAATGGAAGGAAAACGCTTAATATTAAAGTGAGGGTGTTTTTCGTAAATTGGCAACCAATTTTTTATCTTTGATTAGGTCTCATCATACACCCTTAAACATGCATTCTAAAAGCATAATAAGGCGCGATAAAATTTAATAATGATATGCGGATGGATATTCATAAATTTGTTCCTAGAACAAATCTCTCTCTCTCTCTCTCTCTCTCTCTCTCTCTCGCTAGCACTTTACATTCTTCTACCCAATTACATAACACTATAAGAAACCTCATTTACATTTAGGGGAATTGTTGAGAAGAGAAATACAACGAGATAAGAATGTGATAGGCTGGACACGCAGGTCCAATTTCAAATAAATACCATATTTACAATAATTTCCAAAATTGCCCCCACCCAACTAATATCCATCTGATATACATTATTCAACAAATACATCCAAGTATTCACACAAAACATGTTTTCAATCAATCTAATCCAATTAATTAATCTTTAATTAATGATCATCCAATGTTTATACAACGATTTGATTTGCGTGAGTCCAACTCGTTTAAGAATAAATACTCAAAGTAGGTATTCTTGAATTACATCGAACTATAATTTTAAATCCAATTTAAATTGTATCTAATATTAATTCATGTTTAATTCCAAATTAAACAATTACACTTATAATAGTGTCTTTTAGACTTGGATTCCAAATCCAATCCAAATAGGTCTCAAAGGCCCAATTAGCATCCAATGCCAATTCAATTAAGTCCAATGGGCTTTTAATTAATTCTTTAAGTATGAACTTTAGCCAATATGGATCAAACCCAAAATGCCAAGGCCCATTTAAGAATCACTATATGCCAAAAAATCAATTTTGGCCCATTAGGCCCAATTAAATAATAAAAGGCTCAAAGTCATATTTTGGACTTTTATGGAAATGGTTTAGGCCCAATTGGATCCAACCCAATTGTCCAAAATCAAATTTGGCCCAACCAAGCCCATTAGGCCAAATACAACAAAATTAGATTAATATATTATTCCAAATATCACATTAATCCAATTAAAGTGTAATTAACACAATTAATTAATTAATCTAATATTTCCAAAACATTAATTAATCTAATTAATCATGCTTAAACATTCCAATTCATGTCCAACACAAATTGAAGTAAACTCAATTCATCCAACATGCATACATACTCACGGCAATAGAAAGAAATAACATTCAATTTTGATTTCAATCCAATTAAATCAACAATTAACATTCATTTCATGCTTATAACACATCCAAGTGTCTAATTTCAAAAATTACCTTGAGTAAACTAGGGCATAATATTCGGCCATGATAGGATTTTGGGGAAATTTTTGATCCAGTCGATTTTCACAAATCCAACAATGCATAACTCTAAGTCATCATCATCTAATAACAACCAAACAATCAATTTTGAATTTACATGCTCCAAACACAAAATCCCCCAAATAAAGTTCATAAATCCTTACAATGATCGGTTGAGAAATTTCAAAAATTTATTTGGATGATGAAGCTCCAAGCTTGAAGATGAGTTGTTCCAACTCTTGGGTGAGTTTCCCTATCACCTTGTATGACTCCCAAAGTGCTGGCTTGAAAAAATTTTGAAAACAAAATTTTCTCCAAGAAGAAAGAGGCTCACAGCTTTGGTGGAAAGGAAGAGAGAATAGTGCTTGGTTCACTTTCCAAAATTTGGTTGGTGTGTGAAGTAATGAATCCAATTTATTATGCCCAACCACTTCCATCAAATATCAAACAATTGATGTAAGTCAAGTGGGTCCCACCACTTTTAAATTGCAAATTTAAGTTGACATATCCAACACACAACTTAGCTTTGGGCCCGGGTTCGTTTAATCCGATTTAACGAATTTTCCGTCGCTACATAATTAAATCCAATTTAATTAAATAATTATGTCTCGTAAAATTATTACGAAAGTTGCTTACGGATTAAATCCAAATTAATCCGTTCGCTCGAATTAAAATCCGATTTTAATTCTGTATTGAAATATAATTTCAATTAATATATCTGATATATTAGTTTAGTCCAAATAAATAAATTAAATAGAAAAATCCAATTTAACTATTAAATTTATTTTATCGATTAATTCTGATGAGCTGAAAATATATCAATATTTACCGCCCCTTTTACTTAATATTTTGTTTAGTTTCTCGGGTTTGATGAACGTTTTGATGTGTTTTAGTTTATTTTACAGATAAAATAATATTGGGACACAATGAAATCATTTAGGACCAAATGTGGGTCAAATAAGGGCAAAAATTGGACTTGACATATTTTTTTGGGGATTGGAAACTTGAAATGGCGTTTTAATGAAGTGCAGTTTTGAAAATTCTAATTTTACGCATCTGTCGTATTTTGAACATAACTTTTTACTCCGATATCGGATTGAGAAAATTCAAGTTTCAGATTAAAGAAGACTCAAATATCTACAACTTTGAAAGACAAAATAATTTCAAATTCTGAATATTTCATGCCCTAAATTGATGAACCATCCATAAAAGTGTTGTGTGTAATTATTAAAGTCATTTTCAATCATTTTCAAAGCAAAAAAATAAATTAATAAATAAATAATAAAAATTATCAAATCACCACCAAACATGATAAGCAATTAGTGGAGCAATTAATAATGGATTTGGTGGAGTAATTAGTTGAGCAATTAATAATGGATTTGGTGGATGATTTGATGGAGGCAAAATTTTGCCTATAAGTACCAAGCCATTTCATTTGTAAATCCATACTTTCTTCTAAGGAATTCCTTAAGAATACTAAGAAGATTGTATCTTATTTGTTTATTTACAGCTTTCAGTAATTAATTTTCGCTTTCGCACTTTCTTTTCTTTACTTTTCAGTTTTTACTTTCCGCAATTTACTTTTACACACAATACTTTTCTTTCTTTAATTTTCAGTTTTTACTTTTCAGTAATGAGGAGGTAACTCCCCTTTGCTGGGGTAAAAGGTAAAACTTTTATTACTAATATTTAAATTAATCTCCCTTAATTATAATATATAAACTAGTTAAAACCTGACTTAACGAGGATACCGCCATATTGGTCTGTTGGTAATTATTTAAATTGGTTTTAACCTGACTAAACTGGATACCGCCTGATTGGTCAGTTGGTAATTAATTATTAATTTGACTTAATCTGGATACCGCTTATATGGCTGGTTGGTAATTATCATGCAAAGTTAATATATTATATTAAGGGAGATATCTAAAATAGAAGTAATAAAAGTGGATCCTTTTACCTCAGTATTTTCTTTTATTGTACTTTTACTTTATTTACTTTTCAGCAATTTACTTTCACCATTTACTTTTCAGCAATTTACTTTCAGCAATTTACTTTCAGCATTTACTTTTCAGTAATTTACTTTCAGGATTTACTTTTCAGCATTTAATTTTCAGTATTTAATTTCAGCATTTACTTTCTGTCATTTACTTTTCAGCAATTTACTTTTCAGCATTTTACTTTATGTCTTTTATTTTATTTAAGTTTTTACTAGCCCTACTTATGTGTCGTAACTAAGTTAGTTATATGGGGTTGTGACGATGACCGGGACTTACACACGCGTATAACGCAAGCGTACGTATCGTTCAAGTAGTATAAAAAGTATCGATCCCACGAGGACTTAATACCTAATCTATTAATTTTATGAGGTCAAATGATTACTAGTATCTAACAGATTGATTGATTGATTTGAAATGGTGAAGATTTTAAATTAAAAACAGGTAAATAAAATTGTTCGAAAGTAGGTTTAAGAAAATTCAATATTAAAAACTATTTAGGGTTGTGATTTCTTACAATATCATTTTAAAGATGAAGTGGTTATTTTATGTTTGTGTAATAAATTGGTTTACTAACCTGGAACACTAAATTATGCAAAAGCCTCTGTCGATGGTCAGACGCAAATATCTAGTATAACCCAATTGAACCATATGTCTATGTCAACCAAATTACCTGGATTCATTAAGATTAAGTTCCAATTATGGCTACCCCCGCCCGACAGGTATATGTCTATCATGTAAGGAAATCTATTAAAGGGTTATCTATCTTCAAGGAAGATCGTGGGCTATTAAGTCTAAGGCTGAAACCTAAAATTCTTTTGTCAAGTTTATTTTAGATTTACTATATCTATCTTATTAGTGGCCAATTAACAAGACGCATTAAGATTAAGACTTAATAAGTAAACCTTTAAATTACCCAAACTATAAAATAACCCCTTATAAACCGGTGATCTTAGAATTCATCACAACCCCGGATAACTAACTTAGTTACGACACATAACTATGGCTTTAAAAGACATAAAGTAAAAATAATGAAAAGTAATTGCGGTAAAGTAAAAGTTGAAAAGAAAATTACAATAAAATAAAATGCTAAGGTAAAAGGATCAACTTTTACTACTACTAATTTAGATATCTCCTTTAATATAATATATTAACTTGTGATTATTTTACCAACTAGCCATATAGGAGGTAACATGATTAAGTCAAATTAAGTCCAACCAGCCATAAAGGCAGAACCAAAATAAACCTGCCATATAGGCGGTAAGAAAATTTAATTACCAACCGACCAATCTGGCGGTATCCTTGCTTAGTCAGGTTTAAACCAGTTTAAAATGAATTACCAACCGACCAATATAGCGGTATCCTTTTTAAGTCAAATTTTAAATAGTGAATATATTATATTTAAGAGAGATTAATCAAAATAACAGTAGTAAAAGAATTACCTTTCACCCAAGCAGGGGGAAGTTACCTCCTCATGGTGAATAGTAAAAACTATAAAAAGTAAAGAAATTAATTACTATTATTACAGAACGTAATTAAAATTTAATTACAAAAATTAATTTAAAAGAAACTAGAAAGAAAACTCCTTATTTACATCAGAGAAATAGAGAGGAATGTACATCTGGAACTGAAATTTTGAGCTCTATTTATAGGCGTCAGTAGGGTGTCCGCGTCGCGACGCGCGTGATTGTCGAAGTGGCAGCTTCTAGTTCGTCGGCTTCAGATTCTTATTTGACACGTGGCGATTCAGATAAAGAGATAAGGTGACACGTGGTAAGGCGGCTGGGAGCTGAATGATTGAGCTGACGTGGCGACATGTGGCGATGGCGACTGTAGGCACCGTAGGATTGTGGCACGTGGCACGCTGTGATTGGTTGATGATGACATGGCGATGACGTGGCATTTTGACTTGGTCAATCAGTGATGTGGACAATGACGTGGAGTGACACGTGGCGGCACGTGGAGATGGCGATTGCCGGCACCATAGGATGATGACACGTGGCACGACGCACGTTAGCAGATCGGCTTTGATGGTGACACGTGGCATGACACACGTTAGCAGGTCAAACTTCTCAGATTCTGACTTGTAGACCCATCGCACGTTAGCAAGTCTTGGTGCATGTTAGGCGTCGCTATGCCTAAGGCTTGCGCGTCGCGACGCGGAGAATTACCAAAGTACCCTTTTGTCTGTTTTCACTGTTTTTGCCCCAAATCACCTCCAGAATGTCCCGAAACTTTATTTATCTACAAAATAGCACAAAACACATCAAAATATTCACAAAACTCAAGAAACTATACAAAATATTAAGTTAAATGAGTGGGAAATAGTGATATAATTACCACTCATCACACCCCCAAACCTAACATTTTGCTAGTCCTCGAGCAAAACATAAAATAAAATAACATAAACATCTTTAAAATAAAATTTAACTAAGCCACTTTCGTAGGGATCACGGTTGCATTTAGCGTATGCAACAAGCCTTTAAACCCATAGGTGTCTTTAGCAGACGAGTTGTAGTCTCGTGAGGTTTTACAATAATGATACACACAAACATTTTACAAAAGTAAAAAAGTAGTGAAACTAATGCACACAAAAGCAAAAAGACAAGAGAAAATAGAATAAAGAAGTTAGTGACTAATCAGGTGAAACTTCTACTCCAAGTTACTAGTTGTTTTCTTTCTTTCTAAATTACTGAATAAGTAAATTCTCCGATTATATTTACCATTTTCCATATACAGAGCCAACAAAATATTAAACAACTCATTTTTGCCCACAACAGTCATAAGTGCAGTTGATAAGAGATTAATATTTTTTTCCTAAAGTTTTATCACAATTCACACCTTTTTGTAGCAATGGAATAATTTTTCTGATTTTTCCTTTGATTTTTTTTTAATTTATATACAATACCTTCTATGGGTGGCAATTTGGGTCATGATTCGTTTATTCGTTCGATTCGATTCGCTTTAAAGCGAATACGGGTTTGAAAAAATGGATTCGTTTAATAAATGAGTCAATTCGATTCGATTCGTTTATTAAACGAATCGAATACGAATTAAGCTCATGGATTCATTTATTCATTTAGGATTCGTTTTATTATTTTTATTTACTAGTTCGTGTTAATTTTCAATTAAGATTCGAGAAATTATAACTAATTATCATAGAAAAAATAATATTTTCGATATTTGGTGAGGTATTTTTAGTCAATATATTAATTACATATTTCATATGTATATATTTATGAAGAATTAATGTAAATCAAGTGTGGTAAATTATTTTATTAAATAATATCATTGACTAAACGAATAAACGAATATTCGTATTCGATTCGTTTAATAAATGAATCGAATACGAATCATGATATTATGATTCGTTTAATAAACGAATCGAATACGAATCCATCATATTTTGATTCGATTCGTTTAGGATTCGATACAAATTTGATTCGTTGATTCGTTTTGCCACCCTAATACCTTCCGTCTATGTAGCGAGTGTTAGGTCGATGGCTCCCAAACCCGTTGGCTTTAGGGCACCAGGTGTTAAGACACCCCTATGGACTTAATTACTCAGACTTCAGATATATTTTTTTTGCAACATCCTTGATCCATGTAGCGAGCTTTGGGCCAGTGACTCCCAAACCAGTTTGCTTTAGGGCACAAGGTGTTAAAACACCCTTACAGACTTAATAACTCGGACCTCAGACGTTTTTTTTACTCCATTGTTTTTTGAGATGCTTCCTCCAATTAAACTAGAGCACTGAATATTACAAACTTTTCAATTATAGCTCATGTCCGTATGTTACCATGCATGTTGATAATACCTGCCAACTGAGCATATTCAGATCCATTTTAGTCAGTATTATGGAGAATTCACAAATTAAATAATTCAAAAGGAAATAAATAAAAATTAACTTGTTCCGAAATAGGTTTGAGATACGTCTCAGGAGTGAAAACTCTTTACTCAGCTATCTCTTACCAAATTCACCTTTTTAGTTAAAATAAAAACACAAAAATGCAAAATATTTTTGTAATTTTTGAAAAAATTTCAATTTTTTTTTTGTATTTTTCGAAAAATTTTGAAATAAAAACAACACATAACTAAAAATAAGATACTGATCAACTAATTCTCTCCCTCAAACCTAAATGAGATATTGTCCCCAATGTATTAAACAATAAAAGAAGAGTTTAGAAGATAATACCTGGTTAGCTGAAATTCTACACGAAAAGTTAAAGGTTCAGATCCAGATTAATCCGACGCCTCTTACCACGATCGTCTTCGGACTAATTTATCTTTGAAAGGATATGGTCAATTTGTGGTTCATAAGCTAAGATTTGGTCAATTAAATCCGGAGCAGTTCTGGCAGTGAAGAGGAGTTCTTTTAAAGGTTTTGACACGAACCCATTTCTCCGGGCATCATCAAGAAACACATAAAGAAAATCATAAAATCCATCAATGTTAAACAGCCCAATTGGTTTCTGGTGTATGTTCAAGTTCGCCCAAGATAACACTGTAAAAATTTCCTCCAATGTTACCCAAGCCACCTGGCAAAGCAATAAAAGCATCAGCACGGTTAATCATTTCTACCAATCGTTTAGACATACCTGGCACGATCAGTTCATCTCTGTTTGATGGTCCAATAAGATTTGCCTCCGCCAAGGGTTTTGAGATGATTCCCAAAACGTTACTGCCTCTTTCCTGTACAGCTTTTGAAACGGTCCCCATAAGTCCAAAATTGCCTCTGCCATATACTAAGTGCATATTCCTTGCAGCTAATACTCGACCCAATTCCTGTGCTCCTCTACGTATTGTGGCTTAGTACCAACACTAGTACCGCAAAACACACAGATGTTTTCAACTCGTCTTCTTGAAGTGGCTTCCATGTTTTACTCTAGATGTCTTCAAAAGTGCAATGATGAGTTGAATTTATAACACCTGAAAAAGGGTGAGTAAAATAATATCATTAGTACCTGCCAAATGACAATTATTAGTTAAACAGTAAAATAAATTGTGATAGTCAAAAAGGTTTGGATCATGTCGGAGAAAATAAAAGAAAGCAACAAAACAAATCACAATTATTAGGAAAAGACAAACAAATATAATATGTACAAGAAAAGTAGCGGCTTGATTGACGTCTATGCGCCAGGGACAAGCTTCCCATCTAATTTTCTTATAAATTGGCAAACATGGTCTTTTTGAGTCAGATTCCCAAGACTTAACTGTTGTCTTTCTTTTTGAAATTGTGCATATAACACACGAATTTCGTGATACACATATCCACTGGGACGCGTCTCAAGAGTTTTAGATATATCATCCAAAGAATCCTTACTCAAGCTATCCCTAATGAAATTAATCTTATCTTCGCGGTTATCAGACATCATTCCTAAAGAACGACAACGAGTATCATAAAACATACGAGCACATTTACAACAGACACACATTCTTTTGGCTCTTCTCTTTTTAACATAGGTGCTCCTTCCTAAACCAGGCAGATGTGAAATAAAAGATTCAGAAGACTCACCTGCCAATCAGACCCGTGCTTCAATAATCCAACGAATGTCATTAGGAATACCTTTGATCATCAGTAACCTCATCCGTTCCAAGCGAGCTTTGTAGACTTTCATCAGAGATATTTGAGGGAGAGAAGGAAATTACTTGCGAAGATTTGCGAGTGCTTCTTCCATCGTGAAATGAATTTACCTGCAAAATTAAACACACAAAAATAAAACATACCAGATCACAATATATACACAAATTGCATGGGTTGCCTCCCTGCGAGCGCTAAGTTTAACGTCGCCAGCTAGACGTGACTTCTCAAATGTTAAACTGGATCTGAAAGTGTGACACTTTCTTTTTGTCGCTCAAATGATTCTCCCCAGTAGTGCTTGACATGCTTGTTTTTAACCTTGAATGTTTTGTTGGAGTCAGGATCACGTATCTCAACGGCTCTATCTGGTAAAACCTTGGTGATCACAAATGGACCTGACCATCGTGATTTTGGCTTCCATGGGAAGAATTTCACCCTTGATTTGTTTAACAGTACCTTCTGCCATAGTTCTAGTTGTATGCATACTAACTTCTCATCATGTCTTTTCCTTGCCTTTTCTTTGTACAATTTGGCATCCTCAAAAGGCTGATTGTGAAATTCCTCCAATTCGTTGAGCTGGTGGAAAGTTTTCTCTTTTGTTGCTTGTAGTGCAAGAATTGGCTTTTTCAGTGCAAAAGACGCTTTATCTTCAGGCTCCACAGACAAATGACATGTTTTAAGTTTGTCAATAGAACTTTGCATTACATTGAAGTTCTGAATGGTATTGTGTATCACATCAAGTCTGAAACATTCCTCATTCTTTTCATCATTTGGGAAATTCATGGCCTTGAAAATATTGAATGTTACTTCTTGGTCATGTATCCTCATGGTTAATTCTCCTTTTTGTACATCAATAATGGTTCGACCTGTAGCCAAGAATGGTCTCCCGAGGATGATTGGCACATCTGCGTCTTCCTCCATATCAAGGACAATAAAATCTGCTGGGAAAATGAATTTGTCAACCTGGACCAGCACATCATCAACTACATCTTTTGGAAATACGAGCGTTCTATCAGCAAGTTGTAGAGAGACTGAAGTGGGCATTGTTTCTCCAATCTGCAGTTTCCTGAAAATAGAAAAAGGCATCAAGTTAACACTTGCACCTAAATCATATAAAGCCTTACCAAAGTTATGTTCTCCTATGATGCAATGAATGGTGAAATTTCCAGGATCTTTCAACTTTGGGGGAAGCTTCCTCTGAATGATGGCGCTGCATTCTTCTGTCAATACTATTGTCTCGTAACCTCCCAATCTCCGTTTTCGTGAAAGAATGTCTTTCATGAATTTTACATAGCTGGGCATTTGTTCCAAGGCTTCTGCAAATGGAATGTTGATGTGCAGCTTTTTGAACACTTCCAGGAAACGAGCAAACTGCTTATCCAGTTTGTTTTTCTGAAGACGCTGAGGAAAATATGGAGGTGGAGTGATATGTTCTTTTTACCTTGCTTCTTTTTCCTCTATCTGTTGCTTTGTTTCTTTTGGAACTTCCTCAGCAGTTGTTTTGGCTTCAACATCTTTGTTGATTTCAGTACCACTTTTTAACATGATGGCATGACACTGCTCATTCCATATGTTCCTTGGATTTGGTTCTGTGTTGCTGGGAAGATTCCATGGCGGTCTGTAACTCTGAGCATTGGTCAGTTGTCCGATTTGATTCTCCAGTGCTTTGATGGAAGCAGATTGGCTCTGAAATATAGCATCGTACTTTTTTAACTGAGTCAGCACTTCTGCTATTCCTGGTTCATTTGCCTTCTCATGGCCTTTGTTCTATTGCTGGAATCCAGGTTGTGGATAGTTCTGCTATTGGAATCCAGGTGGTGGATTGTTCTTTTGCCCGAATTGTTGCTCCATGAAAAATTGGGATGATTCCTCCATCCTGGGTTGTAGGTGTTGGAATATGGATTGTTCCCCTGTTTGTTGAAATTATTGTCAAATTCACCGTCTTTTCAAGTTGGTTTGGTTCTAGTGCTCCTCCATAAGGTGAACTTGTGGATCCAGTGGTAAGAGTCTCCATGAATTTGCATATCTGATCCAGCTTGGCGTTGACTGCTGTATTGGCTCCACTTTCATAAATTCCTGCAATTTTTTGGATCATGCTCCTTTCTGTTGGCCACAATGAATTGTCGTTGGCCATTTCTTCGATTAGGTCTCAAGCTTGATATTCTCCTTTTGCCATTAAAGCTCCTCCAGCAGCAGCATCGATTGTGGTTCTCATTAGTCCAGAAAGTCCATTATAGAAAGTTTGGACTTGAAGCCATTTTGGAATCTCATGGTGAAGACATTTCCGGAGCAAATATTTATACCTTTCCCAAGCTTTGTATAGAGTTTCCGAGTCTTGTTGTCCAAATGATGTGATGTCATTCCTTAGCTTTCCAGTTCTGGCTGGTGGAAAGTACTTTGCAAGAAATTTTGTGGCTAAAGTGTTCCAAGTTGTGATGGAACCTGCTGGTAGTGAATGTAGCCAAGCTTTAGCTCTGTCCTTCAAGGAGTATGGGAAAACACGCAGTCTCATTGCTTCTTCAGCTTCTCGGTTGTAATTGAAAGTGTAGCAAACTTTCAGGAAGTTGTTGATGTGAGTATTAGGATCTTCAGTTGCATTCCCCCCAAACTGAACTGACTGCCGAATCATCTGAATACATGTTTTGATGTCACCCGCATTTGCTAGTAAGGGATGAAGTACAATACATGAATGAGTCTGTCAACCACCGGAATAGTTCTGTCTCGAATGAGAATTGATGGTGCAACCTCCAAAGGTTCAGGTTCCATGTTGACTAAAGCTTCTTGGCCTTCTCGTCTTTCCCTTCTCAACTGTCTGATGGTTCTTTCAATTTCCGGGTCAAGCGGTCGAAGTTCAAAGCTTCGGGTTCGTCTCATGTAGTTTCTGAGAACCTGAAACACAAGAAAACAAAAACAGTAAGTAAAAAGAAATTAGATACAAGTAAAGATATCTAACCTCAAAACTAATAGTGAAAGATAAATAAGTCCCCGGCAACGGTGCCAAAAACTTGATCGGTGCTTACACACGCGTATAACGCAAGCGCACATATCGTTCAAGTAGTATAAAAAGTATCGATCCCACGAGGACTTAATACATAATCTATTAATTTTATGAGGTCAAATGATTACTAGTATCTAACAGGTTGATTGATTGATTTGAAATGGTGAAGATTTTAAATTTAAAAACAAGTAAATAAAATTGTTCGAAAGTAGGTTTAAGAAAATTCAGTATTAAAAACTATCTAGGGTTGTGATTTCTTCTAATATCATTTTAAAGATGAAGTGATTATTTTATGTTTGTGTAATAAATTGGTTTACTAACCTGAAACACTAAATTATGCGAAAGCCTCTGTCGATGGTCAGACGCAAATACCCAGTATAACCCAATTGAACCATATGTCTATGTCAACCAAATTACCTGGATTCATTAAGATTAAGTTCCAATTATGGCTACCCCCGCCCGACATGTATATGTCTATCCTGTAAGGAAATCTATTAAAGGGTTATCTATCCTCAAAGAAGATAGTGAGATATTAAGTCTAAGGCTGAAACCTAAAATTCCTTTGTCAAGTTTATTTTAGATTTACCAGATCTATCTTATTAGTGGCCAATGAACAAGACGCATTAAGCTTAAGACTTAATAAGTAAACCTTTAAATTACCCAAACTATAAAATAATCCCTTATAAACCGGTGATATTAGAATTCATCACAACCCCGGATAACTAACTTAGTTATGAAACATAACTAGGGCTTTAAAAGACATAAAGTAAAAATACTTAAAAGTAATTGCGGTAAAGTAAAAGCTGAAAAGTAAATTACAATAAAATAAAATGCTAAGGTAAAATGATCAACTTTTACTACTACTAATTTAGATATCTCCTTTAATATAATATATTAACTTGTGATTATTTTACCAACCAACCATATAGGCGGTAACCTGATTAAGTCAAATTAAGTCCAACCAGCCATAAAGGCGGAACCAAAATAAACCTGCCATATAGGCGGTAAGAAAATTTAATTACCAACTGACCAATCTGGCGGTATCCTTACTTAGTCAGGTTTAAACCAGTTTAAAATGAATTACCAACCGACCAATATAGCAGTATCCTTTTTAAGTCAAATTTTAAATAGTGAATATATTATATTTAAGGAAGATTAATCTAAATAGCAATAGTAAAAAAATTACCTTTCACCCTAGCAGGGGGAAGTTACATTCTCATAGTGAATAGTAAAAACTATAAAAAGTAAAGAAAGTAAATTACTATTATTACAGAACGTAATTAAAATTTAATTACAAAACTGAATTTAAAAGAAACTAGATAGAAAACTCCATATTTACATCAGAGAAATTAGAGAGGAAGGTACATTTGAAACTGAAATTTCGAGCTCTATTTATAGGCGTCAGTAGGGTGTCCGCGTCGCGATGCGCAGCTCGCGTCGCGACACGCGTGATTATCGACGTGGCAACTTCTGGTTCGTCGGCTTCAGATTCTTATCTGACACGTGGCGATTTGGATAAAGAGATAACGTGACACGTGGCAAGGTGGCTGGGAGCTGAATAATTGAGCTGACGTGGCGACATGTGGCGATGGCGACTGTCGGCACCGTATGATTGTGACACGTGGCACGCTGTGATTGGTTGATGTTGACATAGCGATGACATGGCATTTTGACTCGGTCAACCGGTGATGTGGACAATGATGTGGAGTGACACGTGGCGGCACGTGGCGATGGCGACTGTCGGCACCGTAGGATGATGACACGTGGCACGTTAGCAGATCAGCTGTGATGGTGACACGTGGCACGGCGCACGTTAGCAAAGTCAAACTTCTCATATTTTGACTTGTGGACCCGGCGCACATTAGCAAGTCTTGGTGCATATTAGGCGTCACGACGCCGAAGGCTTACGCATCGCGACGCGGAGAATTACCAAAATGCCATTTTATCCGTTTTCACTGTTTTGGCCCCAAATCACCTCTAGAATGTCCTGAAACATTATTTATCTACAAAATAGCACAAAACACATCAAAATATTCACAAAACTCAAGAAACTATATAAAATATTAAGTTAAATGAGTGGAAAATAATGATATAATTACCATTCATCAGATGACTTCTAATATCACCGGTTTATAAGGGGTTATTTTATAGTTTGGGTAATTTAAAGGTTTACTTATTAAGTCTTAAACTTAATACGTCTTGTTAATTGGCCACTAATAAGATTGATCTGGTAAATCTAAAATAAACTTGACAAAGGAATTTTAGATTTCAGCCTTAGACTTGATAGCCCACGATCTTCCTTGAGGATAGATAAAATTTTAATAGATTTCCTTACAGGATAGACATATACCTGTCGGCGGGGGTAGCCTTAATTGGAACTTAAACTTAATGAATCCAGATAATTTGGTTGACATAGACATATGGTTCAATTGGGTTATACTGGGTATTTGCGTCTGACCATCGACAGAGGCTTTCGCATACTTTAGTGTTCCAGGTTAGTAAACCAATATATTACACAAAAATGAAATAATCACTTCATATTTAAAATGATATTGGAAGATTTACAACCCTAGATAGTTTCCTAATATTGAATTTTCTTAAATCTACTTTCGCGCAATTTTATTTACTTGTTTTTAAATTCAAAATCATCACAATTTCAAATCAATCAATCAACCTGTTAGATACTAGTAATCATTTGACCTCATAAAATTAATAGATTAGATATTAAGTCCTCGTGGGATCGATACTTTTTATACTACTTGAACGATACGTGCGCTTGCGTTATACGCGTGTGTGTAAGCACTGGTCAAATTCCAAATTAATCGCGTTCTCTCTTCTAGACGAATTTAATCCCAGATAAATTATTGCCGCAATTAATCCCAGATTAATTTTCTCTCTTATAATTAATCCCAGATTAATTCTGTTCGAGTCAAATGTCATTGGTGAATCTTTGGGAAGCGACCCAAGAGATTCCTGGATATATTGGCAGTAAATACGGTCATCAGACTATCTGAACACGTGCGTACCCCGTACCATATTCTCACCGATTTACAAGACATGGATGGCTTCTAGAAAAGCACTGTGCCTACCCAATTCTCCAGAAATATTCAACGAGAAATATATAATCTATATCAGGCGTAGTATACAAAGTATTGTGTAATATGATCCAGTATCGGATGTCACATGCTAGGCCTAGGGTTAGCCTTGTGTCTGCCCGTACGAATCATATATCGGATCTCGCGTAACTAGTCTCTGTAATCGGATAATCATGACCTAGTCATACTATCTCGATAGCTGCAACATTTAAGAGTACTAGTACCGTATCATGTGTGACCATCATCTCCATATGACTGAAATGATACTCTCATCTTGACATCACACCCAATACTCTACGATTCTCAGTAAACCCATCAGAGGTGTACACAGAACCTGTTAAAGCTCCAGACGACCAATACCAAAGTAAACTGATTGTCGCAAGTAATAGCGATGCAAGTCTCAGGTTAAAGATTACATACACCTACCGTGATTCGGATTCCCATAGACACATAGTCATAATACCAATGGGATTATGATGGGGTCTATCCAGAGCAAAGCTGTTCCCGGTCCAACGGCTAACAGAACCTCTTATCATACTTGCATAAGTATCCAATACCTAAATATATGAGAACTATGCCGTTAAGCTTCCATAACGCGCACAAATGTAATACTAGTATATTCCGCATTATCGATGTCTAGTTTCGATAATACTACGACTATGGATATTTAATGATTAAATCGTTCGTGGATTAATATTGTCTCATATCTTATTAATCCGATTTAACCATATGGACTTTTATCATTTATATATCCAAGTAATCCAATTAAAAAAATGATAAAATAGCAATTTTCTTTGTCACATAGTTAATTTGTACAAAAATACATGTTCTTTACAAATAATGATGCTATGGGTCATAATTGTCCAACAGATATTTGATAATGAATAAATAGGTTTAGGTGAAATATGAATAAATTATTCATATTAGATATTGAATAATTTATTTGGTAATTTGAAAAAGTTTTAAATTATGATTTCGCCCGAACCGCGCTTCCGCTGCGCCCATCGCCCAAAACCCCAACAATTTGATCATGCATCTAATACACAAATAAACATAGCTTAGGAGAATATCAAACTTTACCTAGTAAGCTTGATGCAAGATCCAATCTACCTCTCATTTGTTGAAATTATTGGAGAACCTCCAATGTGTGCAAGCTTGACTTTAATATCCAATCTTGTTTCCCATGCTTCCAAGCTTCACTTCAAGATCCAATCTTGATTTCTCTTAGATGAAATATTGTAGACCTCACAAGCTTCTCTAAAAATTTCTCTAACTTAGGCTAATCACTCTAAGAATTTGCTTATGCTTATTAATTTTCTTGTAATTAAAATCTTCCTAAAGCTTGCTATTTATAGAAAAACTTAGGTAATTTTTAATTAATAAAAGTTGTAGTCAACTTTTAAGTGGGCTTAATCTAATTTATCCAAATATGTATAATTAGGTGTGACTAATCTCTATTGTCTCCCACTTTAATTTAATCCAATTAAATCAAGCCAAGAATTAGGAAATGGATTAGTTAAATGTTTGCCACCTTGATTTAATCCAATTAAATCAAGCCAAACCACTATTATTACATATTTACAATTACCATAATATCCTCAAATGGTAGAGATAATTATGATTTTACGATTAAGCCATTGTGTAATTATTGAATTAATCCAATTAGGTCCAAGTAAATAATCAATGTTATCCAATAACACTTGATTATCTTAGTTGATAATTATAATATCGAATATTATCTTTTATCAAAAATAAATCGGCTACCCAAGTGCTAAACGAGTACACTTCATATTGAGACTCTCTAAGTTCACACACGTTCGTCATATATGCCTAGCTAATATGTACGCAATTCGGCCACCTCCGAATTCGTAAAGAACACGAACGACCTTTCTGAACTATACAAGTAGAGGTCATCACATATGTTTAATAATCCCTCAGTCGTAGGATATCCGAGTTGTGCTTAGGAAACATAGAATATGTCATCGAGTTTCTGAGGCGCACATCTCATGTCGACATGTCCACGATTCTTTACAACTGATGCGATCCACCCTAGGTGATCGACTTTGGCCAAAGTCTTTAAGAATCGTAACTTTACTAACATGGATACCTAAACCCCTTATGGTACACATACGGGCCGACAGATCCTATCTTGCTTCGCACTTGATTATTGAGTGCATCGGTCCACACCCAACGAACATCTAGAGGCC
This sequence comes from Zanthoxylum bungeanum, assembly GCA_019454045.1. Classification (NCBI taxonomy): domain Eukaryota; kingdom Viridiplantae; phylum Streptophyta; class Magnoliopsida; order Sapindales; family Rutaceae; genus Zanthoxylum; species Zanthoxylum bungeanum. Next base: position 45,316 of record SKCR01041280.1, read on the forward strand.
AGATCATGAAAGGTTTCTAACATACATGGCATCAAAGTGTGGATGATCTCACACAAAATCAATGTCATCATATAGTCAAAGGATTACATATGCTATTCGAATCGAGGAGATTCCTATTGACGGTGGTGTGTACTTCCAACTATTAGGAATCGCCTGTGAGTCATTCAGTATTCGCTTCAACGAATACTCACATGTCTATATGAGTTTCCAAAACTCATGGTACATCCGGTTAAACCATTGGAACTCCAATTCCAATATACGACATGTGATAGTCTTCTAGGTTATAGGAATTCGACCATATTCCAAAACCAATGACTATGAATATTTACTTTAAGAATAGTTTACACCTAGTGTCAAGACTATTCTAAAGTCGATGTCATTCTTAGCATATCTATACATCAATCTAATACGCATAATGACAATACCATTAATAAGGTATTAAATGAAAAATGTAGTTATTTTATTAATAAATAATAATATAAACAATTCGGATTGGCACTCCCAATGACTATGAATATTTACTTTAAGAATAGTTTACACCTACTGTCAAGACTATTCTAAAGTCGATGTCATTCTTAGCATATCTATACATCAATCTAATACGCATAATGACAATACCATTAATAAGGTATGAAATGAAAAATGTAGTTATTTTATTAATAAATAATAAAATATACAATTCGGATTGGCACTCCAAGCACCAATTCCATCAGACATGTTGAAGATTCTTTACAACTAATCAGAAACTATTTATGATATATACGATCTATCATAGGTGATCAGATTTGGCCAAAGTCTTAAGAATCGTGACTTACTCACATGGATACCTAAACCATTTATGGTACACATACGGGGCCGAAGAATCCTATCTTGATACGTATTTGATTAACGAGTGCATTAGTCCACACTAATGAACATCTAGCGGTTAGACTATGAAATGTTTCTGACATATATGACATCAAAGTGTGGAGGATCACACACAAAATCAATGTTTTCCTATAGTCAAAGGATCAAATATGCTACTCGACTCGAGGAGATTCCTATTAACGGTGGTGCGTACTTCTAACTTTTAGTAATCATCTGTGAGTCATTCAGTATTCGGTCCAACGAATACCCACATATCTATACGAGTTTCTCTTACTCATGGTACATTGGGTTAAACCATTGGAACTCAAATTCCAATATGCAACTTGTGCTAGTCTTCTAGGTTATAGGAATTCCACTGTGTTCCGTAACCAACGACTAGGAATATCTACTTTAAGAATAATTTATAATAGTAATATTATCTCAATGTCGGACCACCCAGTATCCAGTATTACTACATGAATATTCTAATGTCGATGTCATTCTTGGCATATTTATATATATTTATCAATTTAATATGCATAATGACATTACCATAAGTAAAAGTTGAAATGAAAATATAATTATTTTATTAATAAATAATAAAATATAATGTATAATATATTATTCGGATTGACGCTCCAAGCACCAACTCGAACAATAATACCAATTTTTTAAGTTATATATATAAGCACAATGGTGTAGGGGAAAGAGAGTGTAACAGATGGTTATGATTAAAAGAGATAATGTATCCAAATGCTATCTTTATGTGGCTTAATTGACGGATTAGATCATTTCATTATAATTTAATGGCTGATAAAGAATCATTTCATTATAGAATCTCAATAAAAATAGAAAATGAAAACTACTAAATAAATTAAAGAATAAAATCATTTATTAATGGAAAATGAAAATTACCAAATAAATTAAAGAATAAAATCATTTCATTATAAACAAATTAATGAAAGAAAATGAGCTTTTATTAAAAAGATTGTATTACTTTACCGGAGCGGGCAAAGTTCAAAACACACAATTTAGGTTGCAGGTTGCTTGCAATAAGTTGCTTGCGGGGACTAAAAGGAAAGGAGAAGGGACGGGTGACAATCTTATATTCTAATAGAATACTAAGTTAAGGTTGGGATGGCCCAATACCTTCATTCTCTCTCGTCTCTCGAGGCAATGAATAGGAGACAAAGATGGCATAGATTCGGATAAGTTGGTTAAAGGTCCCATCGCATGGAAGACGACGGAGAACATCCATCGTCCAATCATGTAAAGTATAAAAGTAGTAGCCGTAGATGGAGAAATTAGCCATAGGAAAGAAAGCAATGGCTAGATCTTCCATCCTTTTGTTTGACTGGGGAGAGTTCGTCCAACCTATAGCTTATGGGCAAATCCCATTCTCAGGGGGCCCCTTTTTCCGCCCCACTCTTTGATCTTAAGAATGCTGGTTTTAGCTGAGCTTGATGAAGGTCAAGACCGGTCCTATTCGCTTGGGTAAGCGGATTCACTCGTTCTGAATGGCTTTTGCTCCGAACGCTGTAAGTAATCAGGTTACGAAGAAAGGTTGTCCCAACTTATCCAGGGGGTGTTCATTCATGCCCAAGAAAGAGGGGGCTTACCTCGCTTCCTTGGACCAGATCAAGTCTGATCCAAGGAAGGGCACCTTAGGTATCAACTAAGGAGAAACAATTCTAATTTATCAGGCTCTAATTATTGCTGGGGTTACACCCAACAAATCGCTACTAAGGACCACCTTCGGTCGGCTCCGGGTCGATCGATAGTAGCAACTGTGAGTGCGCCCCATGGGGCCTCTCACCAACACATGGCTAGTAAAGAAACATCGCCAATTTTAAACTTTACCCATTTGAACACTAATTCGAGATGGGCAAAATATTATTTTCCTATTAAAAACTCCAATTATAATAGAATCTTTGCTATTTAACCATAACCAAACTTAAAAATTCATTTTTAGTCTTATGAGTGTAAAATTACTAAAAAAGATAAAGAATTAAAAAAATTAAAAAGCACACACCCTTGCGCCTGCAGTAGTTGTGTGCTTAAATTATTATTATTTTTTAGCATTTTTTTTTTGTTTATCTTACAAAATATAAAGTGTTTCATACAAAAATATATTTATCAATTTATAAATCATAAACTTTAAAACGAAACCCGTTGTTGATAAGTCTTAATACAAAATATATCAAAATTAATCCTTATATTTATAAGAGAATAATAATTTCAAATTATTCTTTTTCAAATACTCATATCTCTTTTATCCGGACTCCAAATTATAATCTATAAAAATATACATACACTTAACATATATATTTACAGCTTTCATCAACAAAACTCTCATAAATTCAAACTTACGTAAGGTCGAAATTAGCCCCAAAATTATTATATCGTACATATTTCACATTGAACTTTATTATAGTCATATTTTTACCTTAATCACATTGGTGATTGAAAGTTATATTTTATATGCCTCAGTCACATTGTTAATTTCAATCACATTATTTACCTCAATAACATTGTAAACCCTCAGTCATATTGACCATAATCATAATAATATTTTATTTAACTCACAAAGAACTGAGTCACAATTATATTTTTACCCAAATTTACAATGCGACTATCAGTTGAATGATTGAAAATTCAGTCATAGGTGTGTCTCATGACTGGAAATTCAGTCATGGATGTGTCTCATGACTGGAAATTCAATCATGGGTGTATCTCGGTTATATTTGTGACCTCAATCATATTATCCACCCTTATTTATATTGAGCACAGTCACAATTGTAACATCAGTTACATTACCGACCGTTAGTCACATTAATTACGTTAGTCACATTAATTACCTCAGTCACATTTCAGACTATTAGTCACATTGAGCACAGTCACATTGTGGCCTCATTCATATTATGAACTCTCAGTCACATTTCTGACATCAATCATATTAGTTATTTCAATCACATTATCAAACCATCAGTTACATTTTCGACTCTCAATCATATTAGTTATCTCAGTCACATTATCGGCATTTAGTCATATTGAACACAATTATAATTGTGTCATTAGTCACTTAGTTACTTCAATCAAATTACCGACCCTCAATCACATTGAGCACAATCACAATTGTGATATTGGTCATATTATCGACCTTAGTCACACTTGTGACCTCAATCACATTAATTATCTTAGTCACATTACCGACCCTTAATCACATTGAGCACAATCACAATTGTGATATTAGTCATATTATCGACCTTAGTCACACTTGTGACCTCAATCACATTAATTATCTTAGTCACATTACCGACCCTCAGTCACATTATTAACCCTCAGGCACATTGAGAACGATCATATTTGTGACTTCGGTCACATTGTGACTATATTTTTTTTATCGACAGTCGTAAAATAACTATCAATTAGGTGTGTATCTAAGTGTTTATTTATTTAGGCACAATCAATATGATTATAAGTGGTTTCATATGCACAAAAAATAAAGAGGAATTAATATTTAGTATATATTTAAAATAAAAATATGTGCTTTCAAAACGCAGTGTCCAAATGGGAGACAATGAGTTAAAATATATATGGTGGTGTATACCTTTTTTTAAAAGCAAATAATAATAATAATAATAATAATAATAATAATAATAATAATATTGTTCACGTAAATAATAACTTTTTTTGGGTTTTATAAGGGTAAAAAGGAACACAAAAAATAGGTCAAACCTCTTATTAGTTAAAAAAAAAAAAAGACTAAAAGAGTAATAAAAATGATTGAATAAATTTAAAATCTTAGAACTAAAGAAGAAACAAGTTTGGTGGGTGTATAATAAGTGATGGAAATATGATTTTGTTTTTTTTTTTTTAAAAAAAAATCTAAATAGAAAATGATTAATTTCGACAAATAACATTGGAGTTGAGATCATTTTCTGTTTGAGATATATGTTCTTGAATATTGACTCAAATAAAATTAAGGATAAAAAACAGGAATATTATCATTTTCTTTTTGGGTTTTGGTATAGATTTACCAGAAAACTTTAAATTAGTTCAGTTTTAGACCCGTAGTTTTAACAATTGTTCAAAATTTCTCCCAAAAAAGTGACACCGCAAGTAAGTTTCCGTTAATAAGAGCGAAAGGACATTTTTACCCATTTTGTTTGTATTTGAACGTAAAAGATATTTTTACCCTTACAAAATGACAAAAAATCAAAAAGAGCTATTGATATCCAACGGCTCTTAACCTGCTTCTGCCTCTATTTAAAGTGCAAATCTCATGCAATTTTCTATTTACATATTCCAACAAAAGTATCCATAAACAAATCATAAATATAATGCATTTAAGTAGTAATTCAAGTGCATATTTTTGTGGTGGAGTTAACAAAGTGTAAAAAGCGAAATGCAAGCCAAAATTTGTGTGCAAGCAGTAGTATTGGTATCTACTACGTTACAAAACCTAATGGGATGTTTTGGTCATGCAGGTAGAAGCAATGCAATTTCTAGGAATAGGTTACAGATTGTTGATGGGTATTCCTGCGACTAAGGTATTTATACAATTCGGTAAGGGCAGAGAAGGAAAATTCTCCTCATCCGGAGGATCAGGGGTCAAAGGATGTGTCATTTCTTCGGCCCGACATGGAGCTCGGGTCCAGTTTCTTGGGTATGGCCGACCAGAGAAATGCAACTCGGTACAGACTTCAGAGACCGACAACATCGGAACCGAGGCCGACCACATCATATCGGAAGCTTGGTTTGGTCTTGCCTTATCCCCTGGAACCAGCGGATGAGCTCGGACATTTTAGGTCAGGACGATAACAGTTTGAGAAGCTCGACAAATCACTTGACCGACCTCTTGAAGACCGACGCAAGATCAGAATTGTTGGATTTTTCCTCCAAAACGTGTTATTATTCAAAAACACTTTACAGGCTGGCTACAATATATTGCATGTGACAGTGGAGAAAACAGAGTGATGTGACAAGCCATCAGACGACAGGTTTGCTTTCGGCGAAGACAGCCTTGGGGTAGAGAGCCCGTCAATCAGTCGGAGACCGCGCGGGAACGTCATAAAGTTGGGGGAACAATGTTGTAATTCCCGAGTATATAAATGGAAGTTAAATTCATTTGTTAGGGGCTAGCAAATCTTGTAATAAAAAGAGAGAACACCACTTATAAAACTCTCTAAACTGATCGGCCTCATTCGGACCTCACTCAGAACAGGTCGGCCGAGTTAGTTCAGGCAATAAAACAACCCCCACCATTTTGTGCCCGTGGACGTTGGCGGGATTCACTCCGCCGAACCACGTTAAAACTCTCTTGTCAACTTGTGTGTTTTTCTCACCTTTTACTAAATTTGTCTTTGGTCTCCCCATAACCAAACAAATTCAAGGTTGAGGGAAAATTGTCTCGGGTGTGTTATCTCGAAACTACCACTGGAACGAAAATCGTCCGTCAACACAGATAAAGACTTAATACTAACTAAAATTGGATGATAACAGAAGATAAATACTCAAAGTTGCATTATGTTGTGATGAAGATTTACTAGAAGCTAAAGAGCATGGAAAAGAAGATAACATATTTATTTCTACTTGTGTGCACCATTGTAATTGGGTTGTGTTTAAAGTAATGTAAAATATAAAGCAAACATTTCTTAAATATATATAACAGAATCATAAGTTTCCAAAATATATCTAAATCCAAAACTATTCAATTATATGAGTCCAGCTCCTACAAGAGCATTTTCACTAAAAGAGTTAGCTAACATCAAACATATCACTGTCCATCTTGAGATTGAGCCACTGATGATCGAGTTTCTGAGGCTTGAGAGGGTTGAGATTGCTTCAATATTTGTGCTAAAGTTATAACAAAATGCAAAAAAAAAAATATATATATATATATACAATACATTAATATTCTTACATACTTGTAATGAAAAAAACTTAATTATCAAATTATAAATGACTACCTTTCCTCTTGCTATCGGAACCAACTCCTAGATTCAAAACCATTTTCCTTCCCCTTTGTGAATTTCTTGTAGCATTATAAGCCTTATTGGTTTGTTTCTTGCTGCTCTCTATTGCCTGTAAAGAATAACTAATTTCAGTCAATTATATGTTAAAAGTAAAACAGAAATTGTAAGTAAACCATACCTGACTATTGGCTTCTCGGGCTGCACTAGCAACACAAGGCCTTAATGGATTGCTCCTAACATTATGATTTGTGCAATTTTAAAAGGAGTAATTGACAAAGAATCTATTGGACTGTTTCTTAGGATCATTTGCTGATCTCTTTAGTAGACATTTTTGCTTGTCACTTATGAAAGTGATATGTCTTCCATCATCTAAATAAGTCTGCAGGTGCTCCATAAACCAACTCCAAGTTTCGGTGTTCGCAATTTCACACACATATTGCCAATGGTACAGTCCCATTGTTTGCATCCAAACCAAATACAACCAATAAGATTCCACCATGTTTATCCTTCAAATGTCGACTATCAACTCCAATAAAGGGTCTACACCCTTCAAGAAAAGTATTCTTTTGTGCTAGAGAAGACATAAAAAATCTCTGAAACAACACACTTTCTGAGGATAAGTAACTGCATCACATAATATTTTACACATAGCACATGGATCTGATTGATGTCTCACTGCAGCATATTGATCAAGTTTTGCATATCTCTTAGACTGATCACCTTGCATCTCGGCGCTAGCCCTTTCTCTAGCCCTAAACACACTACAAGAATTATGGCTTTTAGCGTCCAAATATTTAGCGTCGAAACAGTATTCGACGCTAAAAGTGAGTTTTAGCGTCGAAAATGATATTCGACGCTATATGTCATATTTTTAGCGACGGAATAAAATTTCGACGCAGAATATTAATGTTTTAGCGTCGAAAACTTTTTTCGACGCTAAAATCAGTACTTTAGCGTTGAATAATTATATTATTGCAATAATTTTTTGCGCCAAATATTACACTTTTAGCGTCAAAAAACGGAGTCGACGCCAAAAAGATACTTTTAGCGTCGAACATATATCGTCGCTAAAGGTTTATGAAGTTTCCACCGACAAATCATTGATTCTTTCGCGTCTAAATTAAATTCGACGCTAACTTTTTTATATTTAGCGTCGAAAAAACTGTTTCGACGCTAAAAACGGCAACAATTAGCGTCGAATTTGAATATTCGATGCCAAAAATTTACTTTTAGCGTCGAACATATATCGTCGCTAAAGGTTTATGAAGTTTCCACCGACAAATCCTTGATTCTTTCGCGTCTAAATTAAATTCGACGCTAAGTTTTTGATATTTAGCGTCGAAAAAACGGTTTCGACGCTAAAAACGACAACAATTAACGTCGAATATTCCAATTCGACGCTAAAGATAGATTAAAATGCAGATTGTCACCAACCCTTCTCCCCCTCTGTTTTTTCTCTCATTCTCTTCATTTTCATCCTCTGAAATCTGAGAATTTCTCCTCTACAGCCTCACATCTCCTAAAAATTTTCAATAAAATTGTAATCAATTTCCGATAAGGTAATTCTTCTTTCATATTTCTTTATTATTTTCAATTTTTATGATTATATATGTTGTTTATATGTTGTTTGTTAGTGATTTATGATTCATATATGTAGAGTGAGTATATTAATTAATAAAATATAATTTTTTGTAAACTATTTAATTTATCAACCAAATATATATATATGCTTAAATAAAGTATTATTGAATTACTAATGTTGATTACTGTAAAATGATATCTAATAATTATATTATTATATTTAGGTATTCTGCTGAAATGGATAGAAATTGGATGAGCTATCTGGATAGATTGAGTGTTGAATATCGTAATGGAGTGTCTGAGTTTATGGAAGTCGCAAAGCAACACATTGATGCAGAAGGTCGTGTTCGTTGTCCATGTGCAAATTGTTTGAATAGGAAAAGGAAGCGGTTAGATGAAGTTCATAATCTTTTATACATGCCAGGAATATCACCAACTTACCGTACGTGGATTTATCACGGTGAGCAGTATCATTCTCAGTCACGGTTTTTGATGTCGGCGAAGGGAGCAGTAGTTACAATCAACCTGCAAACGATGAGATCACCGATATTTTGCATGACTTACAAGGTCCACAACTTGGTCATAGTGTTAGTGGTGACATGCCAGTGTTAAGTGGAAATGATCAAAATTTATTTAGTGAACTACTTGATGAGGCAAAAAAAATTTCATTCGAAGGTGCTGGAATGTCGATATTAAATTTCGTTGTGAAATTATTACACATTAAAGTGATCAACAGAATGACCAACAAAAGTATCGATATGATGTTAGAGTTACTGGCCCAAATGTTACCGGTTGGAAGCGAATTGCCTAAGTCGTACTACGAGGCAAAGAAAATGTTGCGTGATCTGGGATGGGGTATGAATCCATTCATGCTTGTAAGTTTGATTGTGTATTATTTCGTGCCGAGTATGAATCACTTGAACATTGTCCAATATGTGGTGAAAGTCGGTACAAAGTCCGTGGTATGGGGAAGAAAGTGCCTCAAAAGATATTGCGATATTTCCCTTTAACGCCCAGGCTGCAGAGATTGTTCATGTCACGACACACAGCGACTGATATGATGTGGCATCATGAAAAGAGGATCGGTGCGGAGGGCATACTTAGACATCCTGCGGACGGAACCGAATGGAAGGAATTTGATGACATGTACCCCCGTAATGTCAGGTTAGGTCTTGCCTCTGATGGTTGCCCTTATTGTCATTCCATATAACTTACCTCTATGGAAATGTATGAAGGATCCGTTCATATTTATGTCATTGCTTATCCCTGGTCCACGTTCACCTGATAAAGATATAAATATTTACTTGAGACCATTGATCGAGGAGTTACAAACATTATGGAATGTGGGTGTGCATACCTATGATGCAGCTTCAGAGCAGTATTTTCAGATGCATGCCGCATTATTATGGACCATTAATGATTTTCCAGCCTATGGTTCATTATCTGGATGGAGCACTAAGGGATACATGGCATGTCCAGTTTGTGCGGATCATACACCTTCGCAACGATTACGGAATAAAATCGGATACACGGGGCACAAGAGATTTCTTGAGTCGAGTCATCCTTGGCGGAGGAGTAAATTATTTAACGGGCAACATGAACCTCAGAGTAAGCCCAGTCGATTGTCTGCATTTGACATACTTTGCCAACATCAACATCTCAAAGACAGCACACCAGATAAACATCCTAATAATAGAGATAAAAATCGAAAACGGTTACCTGAAGAGTTGAATTGGACAGGAAAGAGTATTTTCTTTGAGTTATAATATTGGGGGACTCTGAGTTTGCGACATAATTTGGATGTAATGCATATAGAGAAAAATATTTGTGAGAGTTTAGTGGGTACACTATTCAATATTCCGGGTAAGACAAAAGACACTGTAAATGCTAGATTGGACCTACAAGATCTTAGAATTCGCAGTGAATTGCATTTACAAGACTCCTCTCGAGGTTTTATTAAGCCTCCTGCTAGTTATGTGCTCAATCAATCGGAGAGAAAATCATTCTGTGATTGGCTGAAAATGGTTAAATTCCCTGATAATTATGCATCCAATATTGGGCGTTGGGTCAGAGATGATACAATAACGGGATTAAAGAGTCACGATTGTCATGTGCTGCTCGAGATTCTCCTTCCTGTTGGCATTCGACCTTATCTCCCCCGAATGTATGCGACGTCGTACTTGATCTATGTGGCTTCTTTAAACAATTGTGTCAGAGGACATTAAGCACATCTGTTATTGACGACCTTGAGCGAGGAATCATGATAATCCTATGCAAGCTGGAGCGAATTTTCCACCCGCTTTCTTTGATGTCATGGTACATCTGGCTGTGCATTTACCGGCTGAAGCTAGAAAGGGAGGTCATGTCCATTACAGATGGATGTATCCCATTGAGAGGTACTATATATATATATATATATGCAGAGCTATATAAGAAAATTTGTAACCGTTTTATGTGCATATAATTTAGTCTTAATGCAAACTTGTTGTCATATCTGCAGAGCTTTGGGAGATTACAAATATGTGAAAAACAAGGCACGCCCTGAAGGTTCAATAGCTGAAGCTGTTATAATAAGTGAAGCAATAACATTTTGTTCGATGTACATGCAGAATATTGAAACTCATTTCAATCGTCGGCCACGAAACTATGATGGAGATGCAAGTAATAACCAAGAGATCACAGTGTTCCGTCAAAATTACAGACCATTTGGGGCAGTAGGTGTCAAATTACTAACCTTTCAGGAAGTTCAACGTGCACATTGGTTTATATTGAGTAATTGTGATGAAGTGCAACCGTATTTAACGTAAGTTTTTCTGGTGCATCATTACTGTATTTTTTCCATACATTAACCGTGATAATTTATTGTAGGCAACATCTAACAATGCTACAATATGATGGTGACCATAATGTTGATGAAACCCACAAAAAAGAATTTCCTAAATGGTTTGAGACAACTGTAAGTTAGAATATTTTATATTTATTTTGACATTTCAGTTTGTTATATTAACATTGGACATTTCAGTTTGTTATATTAACACATATATTTCATTGTCAGATTATTAATCAAGTGCAAAATGGTCAATTGGACTCGCAATCCTCGTTGGTTTCTTTGGCTTATGGGCCTCAAAAGCAGGCGTATGAGTACAGTGGATGTATTGTCAACGGAGTTAGATTTCATACCGAACAGCGAGATATTAATCATGTGACTCAAAATTCTGAAATTGTAGTCCAAGGAGAACACGGCTCAGATGTAATTGACTTCTACGGCGTATTGCAATCGGTCATTGAGTTGATATATCGACCCAGACGACATATTGTGTTATTCCAATGTAAGTTTTGACACAAATGCCAGAATTGGAGAATTCAAGTTAGTAATCATCTCACGTCAATTAATGTTCAACGTTGTTGGTACAAGAATGATCCATACATTTTTTGTACGCAAGCACGTTCAGTGATATATATACCTGATCCTATTTAGGATCTGGATGGATGGTAGTAGAAAAGTTAGTCAACAGATGGCCATTTGGGACACGCAGGAGAAAGATAGAGTTGACATATCAGATGAAACACAAGAAGTCTCCGGCAATTTTGAAGTTCCTGAACATATATTTTTTGGACCAATTGTCAACGTTCCTGAAAATATCACATTAACTCGAGCTAGTACAGACGTTGAGCTAATTCCTCATTCTGAAGTGAGCGTTGAAGTAGCAAGTGAAGAACAATTTGACACTGAATATGACTTCGATTCCAGTCATGAATCCTCAAATACCGACGATAATAGTGATTAATTATGAAGTTACAGTATTTTGTGATTGATGAATAATTTTATGGATTATAATGTATGGTTGTTGATTTTAATTACACTTGAGATATGGTTGAAATATTTAGCGTCGATTATTAGTCGACGCTAAATGTCTTCATTTAGCGTCGATTATTGTTCGACGCTAAATGTAAGGCATTTGGCGTCGACTATTGTATTTCGACGCCAAATGTCTTCATTTAGCGTCGACTATTGTATTTCGACGCTAAATATAAAAATTAAATTTCCCGGAAAAATAACCCTAAATTTTTAATGAACCGTCTACTTATTTGCGTCGAAGTATTCGACGCTAAAAGTAAAAAATTCGACGCCAAATGTCTATCATTAAAAATATTAATTAAAAACAAATATATCATAGTTATACTATTAATCATTACGTCAATATTTCAATCATATCTCAAGTGTAATTAAAATCAACAACCATACATTATAATCCATAAAATTATTCATCAATCACAAAATACTGTAACTTCATAATTAATCACTATTATAGTCGGTATTTGAGGATTCGTGACTGGAATCGAAGTCATATTCAGTGTCAAATTGTTCTTCACTTGCTACTTCAACGCTCACTTCAGAATGAGGAATTAGCTCAACGTCTGTACTAGCTCGAGTTAATGTGATATTTTCAGGAACGTTGACAGTTGGTCCAAAAAATATATGTTCAGGAACATCAAAATTGCCGGAGACTTCTTGTGTTTTTCATCTGATATGTCAACTCTATCTTTCTCCTGCGTGTCCCAAATGACCCTCTGTTGTAACTTTTCTACCACCATCCATCCAGATCCTAACTTAGGATCAGGTATATATATCACTGAACGTGCTTGCGTACAAAAAAAGTATGGATCATTCTTGTACCAACAACGTTGAACATTAATTGACGTGAGATGATTGCTAACTTGAATTCTCCTCTTTCTGGCATTTGTGTCAAACCACTTACATTGGAATAGCACAATATGTCGTCTGGGTCGATATATCAACTCAATGACCGATTGCAATACGCCGTAGAAGTCAATTACATCTGAGCCGTGTTCTCCTTGGACTACAATTCTAGAATTTTGAGTCACATGATTAACATCTCGTTGTTCGGTATGAAATCTAACTCCGTTGACAATACATCAACTGTACTCATACGCCTGCTTTTGAGGCCCATAAGCCAAAGAAACCAACGAGGATTGCGAGTCCAATTGACCATTTTGCACTTGATTAATAATCTGACAATGAAATATATGTGTTAATATAACAAACTGAAATGTCTAATGTTAATATAACAAACTGAAATGTCAAAATAAATATAAAATATTCTAACTTACAGTTGTCTCAAACCATTTAGGAAATTCTTTTTTGTGGTTTCATCAACATTATGGTCACCATCATATTGTAGCATTGTTAGATGTTGCCTACAATAAATTATCACGGTTAATGTATGGAAAAAATACAGTAATGATGCACCAGAAAAACTTACGTTAAATACGGTTGCACTTCATCACAATTACTCAATATAAACCAATGCGCACGTTGAACTTCCTGAAGGGTTAGTAATTTGACACCTACTGCCCCAAATGGTCTGTAATTTTGACGGAACACTGTGATCTCTTGGTTATTACTTGCATCTCCATCATAGTTTCGTGGCCGACGATTGAAATGAGTTTCAATATTCTGCATGTACATCGAACAAAATGTTATTGCTTCACTTATTATAACAGCTTCAGCTATTGAACCTTCAGGGCGTGCCTTGTTTTTCACATATTTTTGTAATCTCCCAAAGCTCTGCAGATATGACAACAAGTTTGCATTAAGACTAAATTCTATGCACATAAAAACAGTTACAAATTTTCTTATATAAAACTGTATATATATATATATATATATACCTCTCAATGGGATACATCCATCTGTAATGGACAGGACCTCCCTTTCTAGCTTCAGCCGTAAATGCACAGCCAGATGTACCATGACATCAAAAAAGCGGGTGGCAAAACTCGCTCCAGCTTGCATAGGATTATCACGATTCCTCGCTCAAGGTCGTCAATAACAGATGTGCTTAATGTCCTCTGACACAATTGTTTAAAGAAGCCACATAGATCAAGTACGACGTCGCATACATTCGGGGGGAGATAAGGTCGAATGCCAACAGGAAGGAGAATCTCGAGCAGCACATGACAATCGTGACTCTTTAATCCCGTTATTGTATCATCTCTGACCCAACGCCAATATTGGATGCATAATTATCAGGGAATTTAACCATTTTCAGCCAATCACATAATGATTTTCTCTCCGATTGATTGAGCACATAACTAGCAGGAGGCTTAATAAAACCTCGAGAGGAGTCTTGTAAATGCAATTCACTGCGAATTCTAAGATCTTGTAGGTCCAATCTAGCATTTACAGTGTCTTTTGTCTTACCCGGAATATTGAATAGTGTACCCACTAAACTCTCACAAATATTTTCTCTATATGCATTACATCCAAATTAGGTCGCAAACTCAGAGTCCCCCAATATTCTAACTCAAAGAAAATACTCTTTCATGTCCAATTCAACTCTTCAGGTAACCGTTTTCGATTTTTATCTCTATTATTAGGATGTTTACCTGGTGTGCTGTCTTTGAGATGTTGATGTTGGCAAAGTATGTCAAATGCAACAATCGACTGGGCTTACTCTGAGGTTCATGTTGCCCGTTAAATAATTTACTTCCGCCAAGGATGACTCGACTCAAGAAATCTCATGTGCCCCGTGTATCCGATTTTATTCCGTAATCGTTGCGAATGTGTATGATCCGCACAAACTGGACATGCCATGTATCCCTTAGTGCTCCATCCAGATAATGAACCATAGCTGGAAAATCATTAATGGTCCATAATAATGCGGCATGCATCTGAAAATACTGCTCTGAAGCTGCATCATAGG
>SKCR01041281.1:0-80973 GCA_019454045.1 Zanthoxylum bungeanum
AAGCTACACATATTGAAGCCTAGAGTGTTAGAAATAATTTTCATGAAGAAGAAAGTAAAGAAAAACTTACAAAAATGCCAAGATTCCAAGCTTTTTCTTTGTTTTTCTTCTCTTTTCTCTCTAACTCACTTTGTATTTTGATTTTAGGGTTCTTGTGTTATGAAACAAAAAATGAAAACAAGGCTTTTTTTTTTTTTATAATTTTCCAAAATGACCGAAAAAATGGGGAAATAATAATAGCCAAATTTATTTTATTTCAATAAATAAAATGGAAAATAATTTAATAAAAATTGTGATACTTATCCATTAAACCA
The DNA here is from genome assembly GCA_019454045.1 of Zanthoxylum bungeanum. Classification (NCBI taxonomy): domain Eukaryota; kingdom Viridiplantae; phylum Streptophyta; class Magnoliopsida; order Sapindales; family Rutaceae; genus Zanthoxylum; species Zanthoxylum bungeanum. The sequence goes on from SKCR01041281.1 coordinate 315, forward strand.
TTTAATATAAGCCAAAACTTGTACCAATTAAATCAAACCATTTATACCAATTAAAATTGGCCAATTAATACCATTAAAATTAGCCATTTTCTTACTTTAATTAAAATAACAAGATATTTATTATTTAATTAATTTAATTATATAACATTTAAATAATCAAATAACTAAATACAAATATCTTAAATATATGTATTATATTTACATTAAATAATCAAAATATATATATTAATTATACAATTCGACATTTAAAAAATGGCCGAAAGATCCCAAACGCATGTATTTTCGTTTAACCGTTAAACGACTTATAAATAATCAGTAATATTTATAAAAGTTGCCATAGTGCTCTACGAGTATATTTCATTAGTGAGACTCTCTAGATTCAGGCATATTCGCCATAAAATCCAATTTCGTGACCATAATCTATCCACCCGTAAATTATGATGACTACAGATAAACTCGCTGAATCATACAAGTCGAGGTCATCACATACGTATAATCCCTCCATCACAGGTATTCAGATTATCCTAGAGATATAGATATAAACGTCAAATCTCTATAGGTATAATCCCGTCGACGATTCTATTAGCAATCTCTTAATAACACTTAGAACTTACTTTTTCAGTGTACCACGAGCCCATGGATTTAACAGATTGCTAATTGCACATTGAATACTTATGCTCTATACACAAAACTAACAGATTCTATCTTGATACGCACATGATATCCTGATGATTAGTCCACACCCAATGAACATGCGGAGGTATGATCTAAATAGATCGGTGACGTGACTGCCATCAAAGTGTGGATGATATCTCATACATCCACATTGATATCTCAAGTCAAAGGATCACTAAGCTCACTTGACTCGAGAAGATTCCTATTGATGTTGGTGTACCATCTATTAGGAAATCTTCAGTGATTTATTCAGTGTTTATCCAATATAAACACCTACACGTCTATACGAGTCTCCCAAGACTCATGGTCCATTGGGATAAACCATCCGATCAAGTCTCGATATACGACGTGTATTGGTCTCAACGGATTTTACTAACCGACTCGTGTTTGTAAATCTTGACCAGGAACTTTATTTGATAATATACTTCTAGTAGTGACACTTCCCAATGTCAATTACAAACCATTTTGTAACTGCGCACTACATTATATATTAGCGGGTCTTTGTCTAATATATACATATCACTAAATCATATTTAGTTTCAATCTAATCGTAATTAGATAGAATATGTATATAAAAGCAAGAAGTACTACCATAAATAAGTAATATTATGGAAAAATAAATTATTCGTCTTCATGAATCGGACATAAATATGATCCGAATTGACACTCCGAGCACCAACCCTAACATTTTTACCATCTTTTCACTACTGATATGCTATTACTAATATTTTATTATTGTTTAATTATTGTTTTATTACTATTGTCCTGTTTTATAATCAATTCATTGTTACCACGTTATTTCTAGGTTGTTATTATTATTTCTACGCATGATTCTGTATTTATTTTTTCTGGTTCATGAAAAATCTCAGGGTAGACTTTAAATATGTCCGGCCGGACATTAATTACGTGAAATATGTTCGACCTACCTTCTCCGAAGCCAAGCTAGTGAGATATGTACTACATTATGTTTAATTAGCATTCTACTGTTTCTGGATGTTTATGTTTTTCAATTTTGCTTTCTTATTGTCTTTATTAATAATTGCGTCATTATATGCTTTAAATTGTTGTTTCATGATGTTGCATTATAAGATTTGTCTATACCTCTTTTCAAACCTGAGTATTATACTAGCACCAGTAAGGGACCATTCTGAACCCAAATGAGTTTAAGGTCGGCCCTTGCGAGGGGTGTAAATACGACCTTAAATCATTCCCAGTGTCTCATACTTGGTGGAGACTCCATTATTCTCCAGTTAGTCCCCCATGGGCAATTCGTACTCTCTATGGTCTACAAGTCCAATAGTGTCATGGGCGTCGACATCATAGGAATATCGGTAAACCACACTTCGCTCCTACACCATGAGTTAGACCCATAAATTCTCTATGGGGCTGTATTAGGGCCTTCAGGTCTGCGTGTATATTATGATAGACCCTGCATGAGTCTTGGTTGATAGGTGGGTAGGACCGCTGATAAGTGCATGAAAATGTACTTTGAACATTGCTAATTCAGCTTGATTATCAAGTATTAAATCTTAATTGTAGTTTATTTTATGTTTTATTATTATGAAGCAATGAGACATGGATCGTGGAGCAATTGTACGTGTTTTTGGACCTTACGGACGCATTGGAAACATGCGGGAAGAGCAGAAATGACGAAAGCATTATTCCAGTAAAACTGCCACGCGTCGTGACTAGGGATGGCAGTGGGTAGGGTATGGTGCGGGTTTGCCATTACCAAACCCGCACCCGCATATGTAAATAAATTACCAAACCCGCACCATACCCGTTGCGGGTTTTAATTTTCACTACCAAACCCGCACCGCATATAAAAATAAATTACCAAACCCGCATTGGTACCCAAAGGATTTTTTACGGGTTTTAAAATATTGAATTACTTTGTGTTAATAATATAATTTTTTTAATTAAATAATTTATTTTTAATTGCTAGCTATAGTTTTCACATTTTTTTTTCATTTAACATATACAACATGCAATGTATGTATTTACAGTACATAGATAACATAATGTATGAAAGACTCGGTACCATATGTTTATTTTTTCATATAAACATAATTAAAACGAGTTTTTCCCTTCATAATTATAATGATCTAAGTTAGCCAACTTAATCGACAATAAGCTAAAAAGTAATCACCAATCTTTGGTCATATTTTTTATGCTAATTGTAATGAAAGTGATGCTTACAAAGCTCAAGTGGTGTAAGTGTAATGAAGAAGCAGGAAAGCTACTGAAGTTGCTGCAAACACTAGCTTATTTTGCTCCTCTCTCGTTTATGATCATATGAACTTAATCCAAATTTTGTATTATAATTTTATTAACAAGTGTGATTAAAAAAAATAATAATAGTCATGCAAAAAATCTTCAGATGGGTAGGTTGCGGGCTGCGGCTGAGTGGAAGTGTGGAACTGTGGATTAATGTTTTAGGTTTAGGTTTTATTAGTTGTTTTTTTATGAAGATTTTTATATATTGTCCTAAAAATGTTAATTAATAAAAATAATATTGCGGGTATGCGGATACCCGCAATGGATACCCGTTTTTTTCTTAATTACCAAACCCGCACCGCACCTGTAGCGGGTTCTACTTTAAATTACCAAACCCGCACCGCACCCACTAATATATTTACCAAATCCTACCCATTGCGGGCGGGTTTTTGCGGGTTTGCGGGTTTGTGGGTAAAATTGCCATCCCTAGTCGTGACGCCCACTTCCTGGCATCACGACGCGCCTTCGGACTACACATATAGAGAATAGCCAAGAGTTGGGCACCGCGGCGCCCCGACAAATCCCAAGAACTATTTTTAGTCGTGTTTTATGCGCATAAGGACTCCGAAACTTCCCTCTATATACCCAAGCTCGTCCAAAACCCTAAAATAGAGAAGAAATACACGAGTTCAAACCACATAATAAAGAGAGAAGAACAAGGAAGCTTGAAGCCAGATAGGATGTCTCTCTGATCTCTTCAGGCTATGTATTTTCTTTCTATGGAGAATTAATCTCCTAGGCAAAGCTAATGATGAACTCTTGTAATTAAGTTCTTATATTCATGTTTTTGATTCCTGAATTTTCTTCATAATTGACGATTTGTTATTCTTTATTATCTTATGATTATGACCCATAGATTGTGTTTTACCAATTTGCATATAGGAATAGTCATACTTTTTCTATGTATGATTGGGGAACCCAGTTGTGACTAAAGATATTGTTTTATGAGTTATTCTTGTACTGCAGTATTGTATGTGGGTATATTGTCGACGTTAGATAGGTCTTAACGATAACATTGTGTGCTGTTAACATAGAGAAAGCAATTCACAAATTACCTTAGAATTTAATATGTTTTGAATTGAAATATCTTCGGATTGTTGGTTTGGGATGTGAAACCTTCAATTGAGTAATAAAAGGAATCAACTACTAAATATAGGAATTTAATACAAGAGAGATTCCCGACGCTTTGCTGCTTCTCTTTACTGATAACTTTTAAGTTTTTTTTCGTAATCTTTAATTTATATTACCAATTCAATCATTCTCTTTAATTAAGTTATTGCTGACGTTTTCATTAAGTGAATTAGTTCATTGTAACCATCTCTCTGAGGAATCGACACCCCAACTATACTGCGATAACCACAAGTACTTTTTGGGCGTAATCAACCACCTTCAGTGTAGTAATTGTAAATCCTATGTGGAAAGTGTAGAGGACTACCATTAGTGAAAGCCCATAAAGTGCTCTAGTTTGTCACACATGGTCATGTTGGTTATTAGAGTACTCTGAGATGTGATTGAAGTTAGGACTCATGCATTTATGGATTGTGATGTATGAGTGTGTGATTTTCGATACTTTGCAGTGTATTTATTGATGTGTTTTCGAGATCTTATAGAGTTATGATTTGATTATATGGATTTATTGACTGAAATACGTATTTGAACATGTTTAAAATTATATTTTATTAAACCAACCATGCAACATAATCCAGAACATTTAAAAGGATTTAAAATAGGTAATCAAGTTCCTACAAATATTTTCCTAAATACTAATCCCCTATTTCCTTCAGAAGTAGTTCTAGTTAGGCGACTCCATTGGGAATATTGGGGGTAGTTGTGTAGGATTTGGTATGGAGACTTTGTGTTAAGAAGGTTTCGTAACTCTGAAGGATCACCATTAAATTAACTGACATGTGTTTCAAAATTATGCATTGTCATCACCCTAACTTTTGGCATTTGATACAAACTAGACAGAATATTGCATGGAGATCTATAAGGCGCTAAACAGATGACCAGCTACCTCAACAATCAGATCTTACTCTAATAGTAGAGGCCATTGCTCAAGCCTTCCGTCAATTCCAAGCACTGTAAGATAGCCTCCACTACAACCCCCATGTGAGCACCAACTGAGCCAGTCTTAGTACCTTCAGTAATTCATACATCTGAAACTTTCCTAATATGATGGGGAACCAAACCCCATCACTGCGGACATATGGTTGCGGGAGATGAAATGATATTTTCTTACTTTGGAAATCCCAAGATAGTATTGGAGCCCTTTTGAGCATTGAGGTTTACTGGGACAACCACTTTTAGTGGAACAATGTTGAAAGTATGCGGAATGTGGATGGTGTTACTTGGGAGGAATTTGAACAGATGTTCAAGGCAGATTTTTCCAATGATGAGAAACGGGGTGAAATTTCAACAAAATTTATGATGTTAGTAAAGAGAAATCTGTCAGTCAAATATATTTCTAAAAGGTTTATGAAGTTGTCTAGGTTTGCACTGGGCACCGGTACGAGTGAGTCTCATCGAGTGGCATTATTCTAGAGCAAACTGAACCCTTATTAACTTGGCCGTATTGGCACCCAACATTTAGCTGCCCAGCAAGCTGAATTTCTAGAAGCTTTCAGCCAATCATGGAAGAACAGTGGAAATGAGCAAAGGTCCCTAAGAAGAATCAGGGCCAATGGTCATCGCGGAGCCCCAAGGCAGTAGTAGCTCCTCCAGTAATGGTTCGACCTGCAAGAATAGATACACTTTATATGGGTGTTATCAGTGTGGCCAGCAGAGTCATAAGAGGAGTGAATGCCCTTTTGCTCAGCAAAAATCTTATTTAGCTCATAAAGGACTATATGGGGGCCATACCGATTCTGCTTGGCGACATGACACACAGATGGGGTCACAATGGTCACAAGGCGCATCAGAGGCCTTTTCCTCACTAGTACCTTATCAGCATCAATATCGTTCTTGTTAGAGAGTATGCCCTAAAACCAGTTATGGATGTAATGGTTTAAGGCATATTGTTTGTAATATAGTTTATTATTTATTAATAAAAGACATTTGTTAACTACACATTATTACATCCATATTTTATATGTATGTCCTGAGACATTATGTCAGATGGATATCGTTAATACAAAAGACGTTTGCGATTATGAGAGTCAACGATATTTATATATGTCTTAAATTTAGTTCTTGGTAAAATGTGATTGTTATACAAGACAATAATATATCACTTGACCAATATTGTTGTGTGTCGCCTAGATTGACATATGATGTTAATAGAATGGATGATGAGCCATATTATAAAGACACAGACAATAGATGTTTCATTAGTAGAATGAAATATCGAACACGACCACAGAACATAAGATCACATGGTAATATTATCTAAGGTCATTGATCTTCGTAATAATACATTAGTGTCATCATATCCTCTGACCTGAGATATGATGACTTGTGCGATAATACTCTTGGTTGACTAGTATATCCTCATTCGACTATCCACGTCCTTTGAATAAATACTAGATGGCCTTGAGCGATTGACGTATGAAGTCACATATGCTTCAAGATGGGATCCGATAACTTTGATAATTAAAGTTATAGATGTTTCAAGGAAACTTAAGTTGTGGATATAAGTCTTTGGCCAAAGCAGTCGATATCTTAGAGATATCAAATCCACAAGATAAAGTTTAAAGATATGTCGAGTATAAGGATTTGACCTTACCATGATCCAGACTCGATAAGAAACATAAATATCGGAAGGAATGAGATGACATGTTCGAATTGTATTCTAACAAGTTCATATGTTTTCCCACTTCATTCATCGACTAGGGGCCATGGCTTGCTGCTAGGCGATTACCCATGGTCTGTGGAATATCATAGAGATGAAATATTAAAGAGTTTATTATTATTCCACTGCTACTCGATAATGAAGCTAGGACGGTCGCAAATATAGTTCTTGTCTATGTTACAAATTCGAGGATGTTTATTAAAGTTAATAATGATCATTTTGGCATTTCCTAATTGGATTAGGATATTCGAGATATTTCAGAAATATTAATTTGATTAATAAATTCGAAATATAAAATAGATTTAATTGTTTAATTAAATATTTGATATTATATTAAATAAATTAAATGTAATTTAATTAATTGTTAATTAAAATTAAGTAAGTTGAATTAATTAATTAATAGTTAATTAATTATTATGCCAAAATAATATTTAATCTATTGGACTTTAATTTAGTGGGCTAGCACCTAAATTAATTAGAGTCATATTTAAGATTAAATATGAAAGTCTTTATTTAATTAGGATTCCTAATTTGATTAAGTATCCTAATTTTATTTTTTGAAAGAATCTTTAAGAGACCAAATTTGATGTGGAGAGATATTTGATTGACATTATTGTATTGAGATACAATTAAAACTTCTTGTACAAGTTGAAAGGCAAATTATTGTTGAAGTTGAGGCAAAACGCAAAACTTCTTTGAAGTTGAGGAAAACTTCCTTTTGAAGTTGAGGCAAAACTTCTTGTAGAAGGACTTGTTATTCAAGAAGTACTTCTTATTGAAGTTGAAGGAAAACTTCTTGTTGAAGTTGAAGGTGTCAATTGGTTGTTGCCTATATGTATATATGAACATAAGCAATAAACAAAGGTAGTTTTTTTTTTGTTGCTTAGGTTGCATTCAAGCAGATAAATATATATACACACACAGCAAGTGTTGTTGTTGATATATATTTACAAGAATTACAAAAACATTTTGCGCAAGTAATATATGAATATTATATATATATAGCAATAATCAGATTGTTGTTGCATTAATATATATATATATATATGGCGCAATGATTTGTTAAAATAAAATAAGGAAAGTTTGCATGAGAAAAAGCTAAGTAATTGATGTTGCTGTTAAAAGGAAATATATGCAATTAGCGTGTTGACGTTGATATAGACATATATGCTCGTGCATGAAGCTTGCGCATATTGATGCCAAGTTTTGCATATTTCCGAATTCATATCTCTGAATTGGAATAGTTCTAATTTATTCCTAAAGACTTCAAACATCCTAGAAAGAAAAGGGTTTCTTTTGTTCTCAATAGTGGGAGCGATTTGTTCGTAGAGGAGAGCTAGTGTGCCAACTAGAGGTGCAACGCTTGGTGCACTACAACAAGGGAAAAATCAAGGAGGATATTGAAAAGGCTCGAAAAGATAATAAGCACATAAATTTATGTTTTATTATCAGTAAATTTTATTTATGTTGATAAATAAAATTATTTATTACATGCATGTTAAATTAATATAGATTAATTTAAATAGTATATTTTTACATCAACAACAACATACATAACCACGATCTTTAAAGTGGTTTTGGAAGAAAGTTTTAAATTCCAGTCACATGGATGCTTCCGCGCTAACCCCAAAACCTTACAGTGGTATCAGAGCTTTGAGGTTATGTCGTTTTGATGAAAACAAATTAAAGCATGTATATGGGATCCTAATGAGAGCTGTTCGGTTAGGCTATTATTTTATGTTGATAAAATTGTTAGTTTTTTTGGCTGAAATTTTTTTTGGAGACACTAGACATATGGATTAACGACTCTGTAAAATTTCAACTCAATTGGAATTTGGAAAGGTCGTCTTCTACGCAAAACAATTTGTTGGACAGAACCTGAAAATTCAGGTTGGCAAACTCCGCATGACCAATTTGTAAAATTCTGAAAGTTTTAGGGATTTATTGTAAATACCCAAAACGATCAGAGGTGAAATTTTAATTTTTGAAATTACAAATATTTTACAAAAATCTTCAGAATTAAAATTTGAGTATGATTAGAATTCTATTTTCATCAAAAATTGTTTTTGGAAAGAATTCTAATAGAAATTGAGTTGTTGCTAGTTTTCAACTAAATAACTTCTTAGGAAGTTAAACCCATATAAAATTTTCATTGGATTAAAATTAAAACAAGAATACTAATACAACTTTGATTATATCTTTTAATTATTTAATATGATTAAAATATTAATTGATAATTAAATATATAATCTTTTAAAGTTTCAAGATTAGTATATAGGATTATTCAAGCCAAGAAAGCCTAAGACCTTCTCGAACAAAGAGGTACTAAAGAGAACTCTGTCACCAAGGCGATAAGAGCCTAAGAAGGTAGGGACTTAAGTGGTCACACCGGGACCCCCCTCATTCTGGGAGTTTTTCTCTAGTTACCGAATTGTGAAGGATTGTCTTAAACCAAATGAACAGTCTTATTAAAGTGTTAATAAGAGATAGATAGGATCCCCCTCGTCTAGAGCCAAACATAAAGGTTATGTTGTAAATGTGCTTGTGCAAGATGAAAGTATAAGATACAAAGACATCAAGATGCACGAAAAGAAAAGACCTAAATCATATAAGATATGAATAATTAAATAATCCCCAAGAATGAATATTAAGCATTAACCTTCCAACACAATCAAATAGTCCACTGAATGTATTTTGGTAATCCCAAAACCCATTAGGTGAGGGACCCTTATATGTTTAAGTACTATTTGACTGTTCGTATATGTAGCCTAATGATTGCAAACCAAAACCCATTAGGTGAGGGCCAATCACATGTGTTACGTTACGACGAAAGGTGTTGGGCCTAGCTTAACTAGTGAAGATGTCAAAACCCTTTGTGAGACATTGTTCGCTAGAGGTGGAAATGTCGAGCCTTGTATAGAGATACAAACAAAAAGAGTTTTGACTCATTGCAAATGAAGTGCCAAAACCCATTAGGTGAGGCATGACATTAACAATGAGAACTCGACGTCCCACTAGAAATATATCCAACAATATTTCCATTTTCCCGCATAGGGGAGTGTGGAATTCGAGTAAAATTAGTGGGAGCAACATTATTTAAAAGACCTTAAATTTTGTTTAATTACTTATTACAAATTAGTAACAAACTCGTGTTTTCAACAGAGTACGTGATACAAAATGAATTCCAATAAATCAATACTTGACAAAGATAAACTACTTGGCCCCACTACTCAATAATTTTCAAAATGAGTGCTTCTCTTGCAAGAAGAAAGGACATTGGAAGAGGAATTGTCCTCAGTACCTTGCGAGCTTGAAAAAACAAAAGGAAGGTACGTCCTCGTTCTTTGTTATTGAAATGGATCTTGGAATAAGTTCTATATCTCATTCATGGATTTTAGATTCTGCTGCGACATCACATATTTGTATGTCTCCGCAGATTCTAAAGAGTAAGATGTTACTACTTAAGGAATGAGAAGTGGTCCTGAAGTTGGGAATGAAGAACTTGTCTCTGCAACCAACGTAGGGGCGTGTCAACTTCCTATGCCATCAAGATATTTAATTTTATTAGATAAAGTCTTACATTTTCCTAGTGCAATAAGGAACATTGTTTCCATTTCAGTATTGACAAAATGTAATATGAATTTCTTTTATCAATGAGAAATGCAATATTTATTATCTGAATAAATTTGTTGGTGTTGCACTACAAAAAATGGATTGTATGTCTTGAAATGAATGAGAACCACCATAACAAAGAATTAAATATAATAACAACAAAAAGACCAAGAGATAATCCTAATTCAAGATTCATTGGCACTTAAGATTAGGTCATATTGGAGAGAAAAGATTTCACAATTGGAGAAGGAATGCTTACTTCCTTCATTAGGTTTAAACCTTATCCAACTTGCGAATCATGTCTCAAAGGAAAAATGACCAAATCACCTTTTGTAGGACAAAACGAAAGAGCCAAAGAAACCTTGGAACTCATACATACTGATGTATGTGGCCCACTTAGTATAGTGGCCAAATGTGGTTTTCAATACTTCGTTACTTTTCACTGACGATTGTTCAAGATTTGGGTATTTTTGTACCTAATGAAACATAAGTCAGAAACTTTTGAAAAGTTCAAAGAGTATAAGAATGAAGTAGAAAACCAATTAGGAAAAAGTATTAAAAATCTACGATCTGATCGTGAAGGAGAATACTTAAGTACCGAATTTCAAGATTATCTCAAGGAACATGGAATAGTGTCACAGGTAACACCTCCTTACACACCTCAGCATAACAGTGTCTCTGAAAGGAGAAATCGTACCCTATTGGATATGGTACGTTCCATGATGAGTTTTGTTGATATACCGATGTCCTTTTGAGGATATGCTCTCCAAACAGCCTTACATGTTCTAAATAGAGTTCCAACCAAATCCGCTCCCAAAATCCCATATGAGATATGGTATGAGAAACGTCCTAATTTAGGATATTTGAAGATTTGGGGAAGTCCAGCTTATGTAAGGAAAGTCTTTACAGAAAAGCTAGACTCAAGATCTGAAAAAGCTCAATTCATAGGATATCCCAAAGATTCTATAGGATATTACATCTACATTCCCTCTGAACACAAGATAGTGGTTAGTAGGAATGCTACCTTCCTTGAGGACCGTTTGGTTATGAGGGAAGTACTGGGAAAGAAGTGGACCTAGATGAGGAAGTCTCTCAAGAAGAGAATTCTGGAAAATGAATTGACTCAACTCAGAAGGAACCAGAACAAGTAGAACAAGAAGCATCTCAAGAAACACAACCACTTCGTAGATCAATTAGGGATTTTCGCATGCCATTGAGATATACCCTAGTCAATCAATAAGATTTTGAATCTTTTATGATTCGTGAAGCGGTTCATGTTGATGACCCAAGAAACTACGAAGAAGCAATGTCAGACATTGACTCTTCTAGATGGCTTGAAGTTATGAATTTTGAAATGGAATCCAAGTATTCCAATCAAGTATGGACACTTGTTGATCCTCCTGAAGGAATTGGTCCTATTGGGTGTAAATGGGTCTTCAAGAGAAAGATTGGAAAAGATGTAAAAGTATAGACTTATAAAGCTAGACTAGTGGCAAGGAGATTACTCAGAAATAAAGAGTTGATTATGAGGAGACCTTCTCGCCAATAGCTATGCTAAAATCCATTAGAATTCTCTTAGCTATCGCAGCTTACTATGACTATGAAATTTGGCAAATGGATGTAAAAACAATTTTTCTAAATGGATTTCTGGAGGAAAAAATTTATATGAAACAACCAAAAGGTTTTACATCTAAATGTGATATTCATAAAGTATAAAGTTGCAAAGATATATATATGTTCTAAAGCAAGCATCTAGGAGTTGGAATCTACGATTTGATGATGTGATCAAAACGTTTAGTTTAATAAAATTATAGATGAGCCTGTGTTTACAAAAAGGTCAGTGGGAGCGCCATAACGTTCTTAATATTATATGTGGATGACATATTACTATTAGGAAATGATGTCGCTATGATGACTTCAGTCAAAGTATGGTTATCCAAAACATTTTCAATGAAAGACTTGGGAGAAGCAACCTACATTCTTGGCATAAGAATCTATAGAGATAGATCAAGAAGAATGATTGGTTTGTCCCAAAGTCTGTACATAGAAAAGGTGTTCAAGAGATTCAATATGTTGGACTCTAAGAGAGGTTTGTTGCCTTGTAGGCATAGAATTCATCTATCTAGATCGATGAGTCCCAAAACACCTCAAGAAATAGCACGCATGAGTCAAATACTATATGCTTCTGCCATAAGTAGTCTTATATATGCCATGCTATGTACAAGATCGGATATCGCATTTGCTGTTAGTATAACAAGCAGATTCCAGTCCGATCCAGGAGAAAATCATTGGATAATAGTCAAGGCAATCCTCAAGTACTTAAGAAGAACTAAGGATATGATATTGATTTACGGATCACCAGAACTGAAAGTGAAAGGTAGGTGTGGTTCCAATCATTGAAAGAGCGTTCATTTTTTAACTGCGACAACAATGAGGTTATAGCAAAGGCCAGGGACCAAGGTCACACCAGAAATCCAAACACATTCAAAGAAAGTATCACATACTAAGAGAATAAGTTGGAGATGGGCAAATAGCCATTCAGAAAACACCTTCAGCTGACAATGTAGCTGATCCACTTACTAAGCCAATGAACCAAGAACAAATGGAGCGTCATCTTGAGAAGATGAACATTCGGTATCATTAAAACTGGCTTTAGTGCAAGTGAGAGTTTGTTAGAGAGTATGCCCTAAAACCAGTTATGGATGTAATGGTTTAAGGCATATTGTTTGTAATATAGTTTATTATTTATTAATAAAAGACATTTGTTAACTACACATTATTACATCCATATTTTATGTGTATGTCCTGAGACATTATGTCAGCTGAATATCGTTAATCCAAAAGACGTTTGCGATTATGACAGTCAACGATATTTATATATGTCTCAAATTTAGTTCTTGGTAAAATATGATTGTTATACAGGACAATAATATATCACTTGACCAATAATGTTGTGTGTCGCCTAGATTGACATATGATGTTTATAGAATGGATAATGAGTCTCATATCATAAAGACACAGAAAATATATGTTTCATTAGTAGAATGAAATATCGAACACGACCACAGAAACGTAAGATCACATGGTAATATTATCTAAGGTCATTGATCTTTGTAATAATACATTAGTGTCATCATATCCTCTGACCTGAGATCATATGATGACTTGTGCGATAATACTCTTGGTTCACTAGTATATCCTCATTCGACTATCCACGTCCTTTGAATAAATACTAGATGGCCTTGAGCGATTGACGTATGAAGTCACGTATGCTTCAAGATGGGATCCGATAACTTTGATAATTAAAGTTATAGATGTTTCAAGGAAACTTAAAGTTGTGGATATAAGTCTTTGGCCAAAGCAGTCGATATCTTAGAGATATCAAATCCACAAGATAAAGTTTAAAGATATGTCGAGTATAAGGATTTGACCTTACCATGATCCAGACTCGATAAGAAACATAAATATCGGAAGGAATGAGATGACATGTTCGAAGTGTATTCTAACATGTTCATATGTTTTCCCACTTCATTCATCGACTAGGGGGCCATGGCTTGCTGCTAGGCGATTACCCATGGTCTGTGGAATATCATAGAGATGAAATATTAAAGAGTTAATATTATTCCACTGCTACTCGATAATGAACCTAGGACGGTCGCACAATATAGTTCTCGTCTATGTTACAAATTCGAGGATGTTTATTAAAAGTTAATAAATGATCATTTTGGCATTTCCTAATTGTATTAGGATATTCGAGATATTTCGGAAATATTAATTTGATTAATAAATTCGAAATATAAAATAAGTTTTAATTGTTAATTAAATATTTGATATTTATATTAAATAAATTAAATGTAATTTTAATTAATTGTTAATTAAAATTAAGTAAGTTGAATTAATTAATTAATAGTTAATTAATTATTATGCCAAAATAATATTTAATCTATTGGACTTTAATTTAGTGGGCTAGCACCGAAATTAATTAGAGTCATATTTAAGATTAAATATAAAAGTCTTTATTTAATTAGGATTCCTAATTTGATTAAGTATCCTAATTTTATTTTGGAAAGAATCTTTAAGAGACCAAATTTGATTTGGAGAGATATTTGATTGACATTATTGTATTGAGATACAATTAAAACTTCTTGTACAAGTTTGAAAAGCAAAACTTCTTGTTGAAGTTGATGCAAAACTTCTTGTTGAAGTTGAGGCAAAACTTCCTTTTGAAGTTGAGGCAAAACTTCTTGTAGAATGATTTGTTATTCAAGAAGTACTTCTTGTTGAAGTTGAAGGAAAACTTCTTGTTGAAGTTGAAGGTGTCAATTGGTTGTTTCCTATATATATATGAACATAAGCAATAAACAAATGCAGTTTTTTGTTGTTGTAGGTTGCATTCAAGCAGATAAATATATATACACACAGCAAGTGTTGTTGTTGATATATATTTACAAGAATTACAAAAACATTTTGCGCAAGTAATAAATGAATATATATATATATATATATATATATATATATAATATATATATATATATATATATATATATATATATATATATATGCGCCAATGGTTTGTTAAAAGGAAAATAAACAAAGTTTGCATGAGAAAAAGCTAAGCAATTGATGTTGCTTGTTAAAAGGAAATATATACAATTAGCGTGTTGACGTTGATATAGACATATATGCTCGTGCATGAAGCTTGCGCATATTGATGCCAAGTTTTGCATATTTTCGAATTCATATCTCTGAATTGGAATAGTTCCAATTTATTCCTAAAGACTTCAAACATCCTAGAAAAGAAAAGGGTTTCTTTTGTTCTCAATAGTGGGAGCAATTTGTTCGTAGATGAGAGCTAGTGTGCCAACTAGAGGTGCAACGCTTGGTGCACTACAATAAGGGAAAAATCAAGGAGGATATTGAAATGCTCGAAAAGATAATAAGCACATAAATGTATGTTTTATATTAGTAAATTTTATTTATGTTGATAAATAAAATTATTTATTACATGCATGTTAAATTAATATAGATTAATTTAAATAGTATATTGTTTACATCAACAACAACATAACCACGATCTTTAAAGTGGTTTTGGAAGAAAATTTTAAATTCCAGTCACATTGATGCTTCCGCGCTAACCCCAAAACTTACGGTTCTCAGGGGAACACTCAGAGTTTCCAAATCCCTCAAGCATCTGGTAATCGATGGGGGAAGGGTTACAACAGTAGGGATCGGGATCCATCAGCTGAAATCCTAGATGAGGGAGAGGTAATAGAGATAAAAGCAAAGCATCGGCCTAAACTTATGCAATCAACGAGGACGAATCAGACTAGGACAACACAGATCGTGGGGTAGTAAACCTTATGATTCTTATTTCTCAATCATGGACACATGTTTTATTTGATGTTGGTACCACCGATTCTTTTATATCATTCTCGTTTCTCAAATGTTGGGATTATGGGTATCTGAATTAGAATATATATTGGCCTTGGGGACACCTAAGAGCGAGTGTCGGATATATCTTTTGTGTGTAAATCTTGCTTGGCTATGGTTAATAATGATAGGAAATTAAGGCTAATTTAATTGTATTACCTTCGGAACAACTTGATGTGATCCTCGGTATGGATTGACTATACAAATATTGCCACAGTGGATTCGGGCATGTGAATCCTCATTAAAATAGAGGTAAAATCCCCGCTTGAATAGGGACTTGCATGGGACTCACGGGGTCCCCATATGTTAGGGATGGGTAATGGGATAATTTTCATACCTATTGATTGAACGGGACAGGTATGAGTATTGGCATCTCATACCATACGTGATCCATTACCATATTTAGTGGTTAGAAAGTTTCTAGATGTATTTCCAGAGGATTTACTGGGATTGCCACAAGACAAAGAGATCAAGTTTTGCGTTGACTTGGTTCTCGGAGCTTAGCCAGTTTCTATTCCAGCCTATCGCATGTCCCTGTTGAGATGATAGAGGATAGATGAACTGTTTGGCCAACTTGGTGGGTCCAGATTCTTCTCCAAAATCGACCTGAGATCTGGGTATCACCAATTGAAGATTCGAGAGGGAGACATACTAAGACTGCATTCGGAACTCAGTACGGTCACTTTGAGTTTTTAATTATACCCTTCGTCCTAACTAATGCCCATGCCGCTTTCATGGACCTCATGAATTGAATCTTCCGATCCTATATACCAGTATACCACATGCTGGTATACTCAAAAAATGAGGCAGAACATGCAGATCGCATCTAATACAATAAGAAATAATAGGTTCCCTATGTGTTAGGACCCTACATTTTATATTCTTTTCTTCTCGTACGTAGGAATGATATTCTTGATAGAATCTTTCAGTCACTCTTAATCAACATTGTTGCGTATGCTTTAGAATCTTTAGTCTGAATCAACATTGATGCCTCTCTCATTCATTAACAATCTCAACGCACAACCAAAGTCAATTGTTATCAGCTGTTCAAGCATGATCAAGAATCTTGAGCAATTCCATAAAGTGATTG
This sequence comes from Zanthoxylum bungeanum, assembly GCA_019454045.1. NCBI lineage: Eukaryota > Viridiplantae > Streptophyta > Magnoliopsida > Sapindales > Rutaceae > Zanthoxylum > Zanthoxylum bungeanum. The sequence goes on from SKCR01041281.1 coordinate 17,186, forward strand.
TGGTGCATGGAAAAAGAGAAATTAATGAACAGCGTGGAAATGCATGCACTCCAGTAATATGAGGCGGATCCACGGCTGTAATTAATTGAACTCGTTTTTTGAGAGACTAACAGCAGCCTTTAGCAGAATATGCCACCTTCATAGAACTACAAATGCACTTTTTTGATCAACCAATTATAAGTGTATAAATGTTAGAAGCTGAAAAAGGGAATATACTTACTAATTTGCTTCTAGATTAAAGCGTAGAAATGACAACGACCTAGCATCATCGTTGGTTTTCCAAAAAAGATAGTACCCAGTGATTGCGATTTTATATATCGAGCACGCAAGCGCACGTATTGTTCAAGTAATACAATGATTGAAAGTCGGATATTGTACCCATATGGACTTAATGTTTATCTTATTAATATCAAGATTAATCTACTTAACTTAAACCAAACTAATGGGGAGAGGATTTGAGTGATTAATCTAAAAATTCAATTGAAAGAATAAATAAAATAGACACAATCATTGGAGCTAAAGTTTATGCACGAGAATAACCTAGGGTCGTAACTTCATCGAAACATGCAAGCAATGTGTTCACAAACTTTCCATTCATTTGGATTGTTATTACTAATTATTAACCTAGAACGCTAAAATATTCACAAGCCACTTCGATGGTCAGGTGAAAATATTCAATCTAAGCTAATTAACTATATGTGTATGTCAATTAACTTAACCCAAATTCATTAAGAACAAGCTCTGATTTTGGCTATGTATGGCCATTAGGTATATTTCTATTCTGCAGGGAAATTCATTCAACGAATAAATCACACGCTATTATTCCCACGGCTAACCCAAATTTCCTCCGTCGAGTTCCTAAGGATTTACCAAAATTATTCTATTGTTTGTCAAAAAATAAAATAAACATTTAAAGCATAGAGAATAATAAATAATCCATAACAAACCCGAATTTTTCTGGGTAGGTTCCGGTTCCATGCGGAACCAGAACCGAAACCGGTTTTGCTCACCCCTACTATGTATTTGTCATGCCATTCAATCCTTATTCGGTTGCGTTGTTTATAAGTCAAGAATCCTAAGTATTCCACTCCCTCTCCCAAGCAATAGTGAAAATATTATCAATTACAGACTTCGATATCCCTATAAAAATCTAGTAATCAATAACTCATTACGCTTTATGATTCTGTATTAACGACTTCAAAGGATTTATAGATTCTCCCGAACTCTATAAAACTCCTAGGTTATATTCTCTAGATCCTATTCGAAATCCCTCTCTCCCGAGCGATAGATTCTAAACATGCATCATCTCAATTTGTGGTCAACAAACAAGAAGCATTAAACACAAGAGAATATAAATAAACTTAAATAAAATTTCATAACAATTAAATTGACAAACAATACATAGGTTCAAGCATTGGCTACACCATCCTCTAGAATTATGGAGTTAATTCATGACTAAAGATAAAAATAATGATAATAGGGTCATGAACATAATGGACATCATTAGAGTTTAAAAAAGAAAACTAGATGATAAAACTTGAACTGAATCCCTTCCACTTCGAAAGTCCCGAAGTTGGGGGAAATAAGTATGTGATCCTGAAGAGGCGCCGCGACGCCCATACAGTGGCATCACGACGCTAGTCACTTTTTCTGACTATTGTTTTATTCTTTTTTCGCTCTTCCCCTGTGCTTTCGATGCGTCCGTAAGGTCCCAAAACACGTACAAATGCCCCAAGACCATGTTCTGATGCTTCCTATAAATAAAATATAAAACAAACTACAAATACATTAAATGATATGGAATCTAACAAAATAGTAAGCTAAGAATGCATGAATAAGTGGGTATAAACCACACTTATCAAACACCCCCAAACTTAAGATTTTGCTAGTCCCGAGCAGAAGACAATATAAAAACTAAACAAACAAAATTACAAAATTAACTAGGCCACTTTCATAGGGAACACGATTGCATTTAGCATATGCAACAAGCCTTTAAACACCTAGGCGGCCCTAGTGGACGAGTTATAGTCTCGTGAGGGTTTATAGCGACGATACCCACAAACGTCATTCAAAAACATGCAATCATGCAAAAAGAAATAAAATAGTCCCGATAGTTACATAATATTGTCCTCAAAGAATGTTCATCAATGAAATCAGAGAACCTTCAAAGTACTCAATGCAACTCAAATCCAAGTTTTTGAATGAGTCATCTAAGCTAGACTCACGGTGTGTGTGTGTGTGTAAAGGTATGGTCACAGCTCGACTCATAAGTAAGTCAACTCGATGATTTTGTCTAAAAAATTAAGATATGATGAGTCAAACTAACCTAGATATCTCAAAAGTACTCTTGTATTTGCCTTTTCTGTGCTCCGTATGGTATGCTTTTTTTTTCAACACACCTGCCCTTTAAGGTAGCATTTCTCCTCATGGCGGTCCTAACACTCGCCCATGAGTAGCTTCACGTTTATCGATTATAGTTGGTTTATTTCTCTTCTCCTTTCAAATTTTTTTTACTTTTTTTATTATTATCATACCAAACATCATAACACTAGCATATTGAGATAGATATCTAAGCAAACAGTCATTCATCAGCAAATAATTTCTTCAACTAGTCAGTTTGTTAATTACTTAGGTTCTTACTGCTAAAAACCTATTGTTAAGTGCTTACAAGTCTAACCTAGATCACCTACTCAAGGCATCAGATAAAAAATAATTGGAAACTTATCGTTTCTAAAATTTCATTTACAAGCGAACAAAATTCGTCATTAGACTTATGTTTTATTATTTAGGACTAAAAATAAAACAAAAATAATTTGTTTTTTTAAATAGCAGGAACTATCACTACATGCACACACCCCCACACTTAAAATTTACATTGTTCTCAATGTAAGATAAACATAAAGAAACAAAAGTAAGGAACAACACTACGTGCATGGAGTTGATCAGGCTCATGCTGGTCAGAATTTGAATGTGAGGGTTGTATGTTTCGTGCTACCTTCATAAATAACATGCAAACTAAAAAATAAACAATAGCACACAATAAAATAAAATAAAGTAAATAAAATAAAAATGCAAGGGTTGCCTAATTCGTTAGCGCTAAGTTTAACGTCTTCAGCCAGACGCCACCACCCAAATGATCCCCTGGCTGTTATGACATGAAAAAGATTAATTAGCGCTGCTCTTAGGGTTGATCTCAGTATTACTAGGAAATGCTCATTGCTATTGATTGGTCATGGAGGTAGCAATCTGCCCAATCCATACTTCTAAAGACTCCATTGTTGCCCAATCTATACAAAAAATCCTGTTGTCTTTTGGAAGTGGGGTAAAGATCAGAGGAATGAAAGAAGCTACACACCAGCATAGTTTTTTCAAGAGGCGAGCAAAACAAGGTATTTTATCGATTTCGAAATGAACCACTCTTACATCTTGGGAATTATAATTGGTTTTTTTCGGTTCTAATCGAAACCTATTTTAAAATAATCGATTCTAATTCTAAAGCATATCATCGATTCAGTTCCAACCAATTATGACTAATCCCAGAATTGTTTATATTGACAACTTTAAATTTAGTTTTTGTAATACAATGATAAATAATAGATTCCCCAAGACCCTACCTTTTATATTCTTTTCTTCTCTTACGTAGCAGTGGGATCTTTATAGATTCTTTCAGTCTCTCTCAATCAACATTGCTGCGGTATGCTTTAGAATCTTTAGTCTCAATCAACATTGCTGCCTCTCCCATTCATTAACAATCTCGACAATTATCTGCTGTCCAAGCATGATCAAGAATCTTTGAGCAGTTCTATAAAGTGAATGTGGTGCATGAAAAAAGAGAAATGAACAGCATGAATAAGCATGCACTCCAGTAATATGAGTCGGATCAACGGCTGTAATTAATTGTACTCTTTTATTCAGAGACTAGCAGCAGCCTTTAGCAGAATATGCCACCTTCATAGCACTACAAATGCACTTTTTTGATCAACCAATTAATAAGTGTATAAATGTTAGAAGCTGACCAAGGAAATATTCTTGCTAATTTGCTTCTAGATTAAAGAGTAGAAATAGATAACGACCTAGCATCATCGTTGGTTTTCAAAAAGGCTCCCGTGTTGGAAATATGTCTTGATGTACGTAATTTTATATTTATTTTTTCAATGTTTTGTTATAAATAGAGCCTGAGAAAAGTCGTGATAATGTAATTTTATATCTGTTTTGTATTATTATAAAATAGTTATTTTTCAAAAATTGAACACAAGATTAAGCAGATAATAAGTTAGCATTTTGGGATAATTAATTGTCTAAAGCATATGATAATAAGCATCAAATTTATTAATTGTTAAAAGTTGAAAATCAATTGAGTGGATCCTAAAGAGAACACAAAAGTGACTCCAGTTTGATACCAACTTTTGTCAGCTGTTGGTGCTCGCTGAATCCGATACTTGTATGTCTTTTCTTCTTTTTACGAGAGTTTGCAATTATGTGTGTGATAATTATGGTCTTTGAAGCTTCATTGGTCATGACCAATACATATTATAAATAACAATTCGCATGAGCCATATTTGTATCCATTATCTATAGCAAGTATTGTCATGGCAACACAACCACCAGCACCTCGTCAATGGTTCCGTTTACCATCCATAGTCCGTGGCCCATCCCCACCACCAGCTCCAACCCCCGAGCCCCCTGCTCCCCAGCCGCGACCGCCAATGGTTCGAGCCCCATTTAGGCCAATGGCTATGCCTCAGCCTCAACAAACCCAACCTCAATATTCTTCTCCAGCACCAGCATTTGGTGCCTCCTCTGTTCCAACATCTCCAATCAGAAGAACTTCGGTGCCATCTTCTCCAGTCCCCAGAACGTCACCGCCTCCCACAATGATTACAGCCAACTCATCTCCATCCCTCAAACCAACAATCTTCTTAGCTCCAACATCTCCACCCAAACCTGCGGTTACTAATTTTTATGTTCGAAATTCTCCACCAAAACCGGAGCCTGCGGTGACTGCCACCACCCGTGTGCCTACTCCAACACCGTCTCCACCAATCATAAAACCTGCGGACAAAACCCCACCTCAGTCACCTTATAACAATCCCACTGCTCCACCACCATCTCCTTTGATCCTACCACCACCCCAGTTAAAATCCAAACCCCAGCTTGAACCCACAATCCCTACAGAACCAGAACAAAAGACTGTCCTGGTTCAAACAACCAGTGAAAAACCTAAGTCTTGGCTTAATGGAGCTGGAAACCATAAAGATTTTGAAGAGACTCATAATCCCATCAGCCATGGACATCATGGGAATCATGAAGTGCACAAGGATCACCACAAGAAGTTCTCTTCAAATTCTGATCATGAAGTGGGCATGAAGGTTATAACAATTTCAGGGGAGAACAAAGGTGCTTTCATGGAAGTGATCAAGTCTCCGTTAAAGCACAGCTTTAATGGTCACTCTCATAATCTCCACAAAACTGAAAGCGATGGCACTGGATGGAAAAGCTTTAGCAGCAGCAGCAGTGATGAAGGGAAGTCCAAGAAGGACAAGAATCACAAAGCAAAGGCAATGGTTTCTCCTCCAATGGGTGCATTCATGAACAGTAACGTGCAATCTGTTAACAACTCAATTGTATTAGATTCTTCATGCTCTCATCATGATCCTGGTGTTCACCTTTCTCTTTCAAGGAAGCCATCTGGTAATGGATTCCATGTCAGAGACAAAAGCAATGGCGAAAATCACAGCTAGACAGAACAATTTTCAAGGAAGAAAATTAAAGTTCTGCTTTTATTTTGTGGTTCAATTGAATTTAGGCTATACTAAGTATCAAATATGTTAATATCACAAGATTAAATAATTATGAGTGATGATAAAAGAGAGCATGGTATTGATTCTTCGTTATATTCCACTTGAAGTGTAAGGGAGACTGTACAATGCCCTGTGACTGAGAATAAATGGGGATGTAATAAAGTTACATTTAATTTTTATGTCAATTTCTTCTTTTTCTCATTCTATCATCGATGAATATATTTTTTATTTACTGACTGTTGTAATCTTGAGAGATGATTTTTAATTTTTTCTCAATCATTTCATATTAATTCCCGATTATTTATGAATAATGGATTTGGTGTGAGGAGATTTCTAAATTGTAAGAGTGTTAGGGTTATTTGGATTATTCCCGGTGGAAGCGTGATTCATACGAGATCATAACTTTAAAATTTTTAATTACCGAAAAAATTATTCAATATCTTATATGAACGTTTTTACTAAAACGTTTTTGATGAGTGGTAAATCTATCATTATTTCCCACTCATGTAACCTAATATTTTGTATAGTTTCTTGAGTTTTGTGAATATTTTGATGTGTTTTGTGATATTTTGTAGATAAATAAAGTTTCAGGACATTCTGGAGGTGATTTGGAGTAAAACAGAGAAATTGGCAAAAGGGCATTTTGGTAAATTGTCCGCGTAGCGACGCCTAACGTGCACCAAGTCCATGCTAACGTGCGCCGGGTCAACGGGTCAGAATCTGAAAAGTTGAATTTGCTAACGTGCGCCGTGCCACGTGTCACCATCACAGCCAATCTGCTAACTTGCGCTTGCCATGTGTCATCATCCTAAGATGCCGACAATCATCATCTACGCTAAAATGCACCTGCCACGTGTCAAAATATCAGCGGATCACACTAAAATGCTCCTGGACACGTGTCGCCATCACATGTTGCCGACATCAAAAAATCAATTGCCGACATAACAGTGCCACGTGTCACGATCTCGCGAAGCCAAGCAACACGTGTCGAAGATCAACGCGTGTCGCGACGCTGGCTTGGCGTCGCGACGCTGGAACCAAGTTTTGCCTATAAATTCGGCTCTTCTTCATTTCATTTGGTGTGCTTTCCTTGGGAGTTTTTCCCTGTTTTTAAAGGATTGCATCTAGTTTTTGTAAAAATAAATAATATTTAATTTATGTATTTTAATTTTCAGTAGTAATAATAGTTCTTCTTCTTCTTCTTCTCTTTTCTTTTATGTTTTGTAGTTAAATTTGTGCTGGGGTAAAGGTGAAGCTTTTTACTTTTATAATTTAGATTAATCTCCCTTAGTTATAATATATAAATTATTTAAAACATGACTTAATAAGGATACTGACCGGCGTAAACACACACGTATAACGCAAGCGCACGTATCGTTCAAGTAGTATAAAAATATCGATCCCACGAGGACTTAATTCCTATTGTTGTTATTAATTGTTGATACTATTTATTTACAAATATCTAATAAGATGATTGATTGATTTGAAATGATGATGATTCTAAAAACAAGTAAAAGAAATTGAAAGAAGATTAATGAAGATTAAGACTATCTAGGGTTGTGAATTCTTCCAATAATAATTAAAAGATGAAATAGTTATATCATAGTTGGGTAAATTATTGAATTATTAATCTGGAACACTAAATTTTGTAAAAGCCTCTTCCGAATGATCATTTACAAATACCTAGTATAATCCAATTGAACCATATGTCTATGTCAATTAAATTACCTAGATTCATTAAGATTGAGTTCCAATTATTACTACCCCCGCCCAACAGGTATATTCCTATCATGTAAGGAAATCTATTAAAAGGGTTATCTATCCTTAAGGAAGATCGTGAGTTGTTGAGTCTGTGGTCTTTAACTTAAAATCCCTATGTCTAGTTCATTTTAAGTTTATCTAATCAATTTTATTAATGGCCAATTAATAAAAAGGCATTAAGATTATGACTCAACAAATAATTCTTTAATTACCCAAACTATAATCTAACCCTTTTTAAAACCGGCTATATTAGATTTTATCACAACCCTAGATATTTAACTTAGTTACAACACATAATTAAAACTGATAAAAACTTAAAAGACATAAAATGAAATTGCAGAAAGGTAATAAAAAGAAATGCTAAGGTAAATGGAATTAACTTTTACTATTCACTATTTAGATATCTCCCATAAAATAATAATATATATAATCTTGTGATATTTTAAACCAACCGTCCGGAATGGCGGTATCATGATTAAGTCAAATTCAAATATACCAGCCATAAGGCGGAACAGAAATATAAACTTAAACCAACCGACCTAGAATGGCGGTATCTTTTTATTAATTCAGATTTTAAATAGTTTATATATTATATTTTAAGGGAGATTAATCTAAATAGCAAAAGTAAAAGTATTACCTTATTACCTCAGCATAGAGACGTTACCCCTTCATGGATGGATAGAATTACTACTACAAAGCGTAAATAAAAGTGAATAAAAGAAGAAAATATGAAGAACTCTCAATTATTTATAAGGATTTCAGAGGAAGAGGTACATTTGAAACTAAAAATTCGAAATCTATTTATAGGCAAAAAAATCTAATTTTTTATTTTTATTTTTCTGATTTTTATTATTTTATTATTTTATTATTTATTTTTGGATCGCTGAATTTTCGACACGTGGCATGGTGGCTAAAAAAGACGGCTCGTTGAATTTCTGACATGTGGCATGGTGGTGCAATTACCAAAATACCCTCGGTGTCGGGACGCCCAAAATTACCAAAATACCATTTTCGTCAAATTTCATAGTTTTGCTCCAAATCACCTCCAGAATGTTCTGAAACTTTATTTCGGTGTCGGGATGCCAAAAATTACCAAAATACCCTTTGTGTCGGGACGCCCAAAATTACCAAAATACCCTTTTTGCCAAATTTCACCAAATTTCACAGTTTTGCTTCAAATCACCTCCAGAATGTCCTGAAACTTTATTTATCTACAAAATAACAAAAAACACATCAAAATATTCACAAAACTCAAGAAACTATACAAAATATTAAGTTAAATGAGTGGGAAATAGTGATACATTTATCATTCATCAGATACCGCTATATTGGTCGGTTGGTAATTATTTTTAAACTGGTTTTAACCTGACTTAATGAGGATACCGTCTGGTTGGTCGGTTGATATTTAATTATTAATTTGACTTAATCAGGATACCGCCTATATGGCTGGTTGATAAATATCACACATATTTATATATTATAATAAAGGAGATTTCTAAATAATAAATAGTAAAGGTAGATTAATCTCACTTTAATTATAATATGGAAGTTGTGATTTAATAATATGGATTAAAAGTTGATTCCGCCCTAATGGTTGGTTTTAATTATGTAACATAATGTGACACCGCCTATATGGCTGGTCTTTAGGTGACAGATAATTACCGCCTATATGGCTGGTTTATGGATAAATAATAACACTGCCTTTATGGCTGGTTCAACTTAATTAGATAATACTGGCAATTTCCATATTATAATAATTTGAGATTTCTAAAAGTAGATCATCTATCCTCAGCAGTTTATTTTATTTTAGGGAAGTGATGAAACACAATATCTACACACTTTATAATTGATTTTCTTTATTATGGGTAATTCTTTAGTTTGTTTATTGAGTCTTAAGCTTAATGCTTCTTGTTGTCTGATCACCAATAAAATTTATGTGATAAACTTAAAATGAACTAGACATAGAGATTTTAGGTTTCAGATTTAGATTCAATAGCTCACGATCTTCCTTGAGGATAGATAACCCTTTAATAGATTTCCTTACATGATAGGAATATACCTGTCGGGCGGTGGTAGCCATAAGTGGAACTTGATCTTAATGAATCCACGTAATTTAGTTGACATAGGAATATGGTTCAATTGGGTTATACTGGATATATGCGTCTGACCATCGGAAGAGGCTTTTGCATATCATCGTGTTCCAGGTTAACAAATTAAATTATTACACATAAATAAGAGAATCAATTCATCTTTATAATAATATTGTGTGGAGTCACGACCCTAGATCCTTGAGTCTTTTCTTTTATTTTCCTTAGTATTTTCTTTTGAGTATGTTTTTATTTTATTTTGCAAAAACTACATTCAACCAACCAAAAACAATCAATTCTATTCTTCCTATAATTAGATACCTGTAAATAAATAGTATCAATAATTAATAACAACAGTAGGAATTAAGTCTTCGTGGGATCGATATTTTTTATACTACTTGAACGATACGTACGCTTGCGTTATACGTGTGTGTTTACGCCGATCAAGTTTTTGGCGCCGTTTCCGGGGACTTATTTTTCTTGAGTTATTAATTTTGAAGCTATCTAATTTACTTGTATCTAATTTTCTTTATTTTTATCTGTAATTTTTATTTCTTTCTTTTGTTTTCAGGTGGTTGAAAAATGGAACACTATTGGGAGATTGAGAGATTAAGTACCTTACAAGAAGATACACCCCACTCCTGGGAGCAACAGTCCGGTTTTCTGAGGCCTGTTGTCCAGCCCAACAACTATCACTGGATGCCAGAACCAAGCAATACTACATTTGTTCATCAGAACGAAATGGGGAGATGTGTAATTTGTGATAGTAACCACCCGAGCGATCAATGCATATACTTTTCAGAGTGCCAGAATTATCAGAATCATTCAGGGTACGAAGAACCATCATATTTTCCATCTTATCCACCATCTACCTACGATCTTCATCAACAAACAGAACCATCAGAATAAGATTAGATGATTGACATGCTCAAATATTGGTTCAAGAAACGAGATGAAGAGTTGGATACGATGCTTGAAACATACCAGAATCAACTCGAAAGTATTCAGAGACAATCAGAATTCATTCAGAGATTAACAGATCAGACGAGATAATTAACAGAAAACCAGAACTACATACCTCAAGAGCTAGTTTCAGATGACACTGATGAAGCCTTCAAGTACCAATCATTTCACAATAACACATTAACAGAGGAGGAGGTTGAGCAGTATCAACAACCAGAGGTATCAGTTCAGGAGCCCAAACCAACAAAGTCTCTATTTGACTTTTATTATTCAGATTCTGACAAGGATGAAGCTGATCTATTTATACCAACTGCACCAACAACGGAGGATCAAACTTTCAATCCTCAAAATGAAGATCTTGGAGCATGCTTTACCATGATGTTTAATGAAGATCTACCTGAACCATCCATTACAGTCGTATCAAATGATGAAGACCTAATGTCAGAAACATCTTTACATCCTCATGTTGACACTTATGGAGCATGTTTTTCACAGATGACAGATGAAGAACTGCACACAGAAATCCTAAAATACATCCGTGAAGAAAAGGTGGAGCAAGAAGCAGAGGAAATGGAGGAGCAAATGTCTGACCTTATTGAAGATCCAGAGCATTCAGGAGAAATATCGCTGTATCGGGGAGTACAAATCAAAGATATCGCCCAAAACTTGACAGAATGGAACTTCCATTCCAAGTCAAGCACCATACGAGACCTCCTGATTTTCTTTCTTTCTTTGCAGGAACCACTGGAGCAACAAAGAGCAAAAATGTGGCACAAGCACTAAATGGGACAAAATTTTTTCTGCTACCTTACCGTTGGAAGAGACCCTTCAAAAGCAACGCTCATGGGATCTTCTTTAATTGGACGTCTAAAACGACACTGAAACTGCCTTGACAGATGGATTACATTCACGTCTGGCTGAAGAAGAAAAATTTAGCGCTAGCAGGGAGGCAACCCATGCAATTTGTTGTGATTTTTGTTTTTATATTTTGTGTATACATGTTGTAGAGTTTTTAATTTTGTGTGTTATTTTTGTAGGGAAAAGCAAAAACAGAGCATTTTTAGAACAGAAGGAATGATGTTTGGCAATCAGAAAAAATAGAGCTAATTCATTTGTGATGGCTGAGTAAAAAATTAATTCTTGAGACGCATCCTAATGAATTTATACTAAGCGAGTGGCGTATTGCGTACACAATTCTGTTGCCTTAATTATTGCTTTGATTCGCTTTTCTGTTGTAATTATTTTTATTTTCGCCGACAAGATCTATATTTTTTTGACTTTTCACGATTTATTTTAACGTCCATCTAATAATTATCATTTGGCAGGTACTAGTGCTACTATTACTCACCCATTTTCAGGTTCTATAAATTCAGCTTTACATTTCTTTCTTCGACAAATCCAGATATACATTCAAATAAGAGAAAGAAAATGGAAGCAACTTCACAGCAGCGAGTCAAGCGAATTTGTGTTTTCTCTGGATCCAATTCTGGTAATAAACCAGAATTCATTGAGGCTGCAAATGAATTGGGGAGAGTCATAGCAGAGAAAAATATGCACCTAGTATATGGCGGTGGCAATCTTGGAATGATGGGAAGCATTTCAAAAGCTGTTCAGGATGGTGGCGGTCATGTTTTGGGAATCATCCCAAAACCTTTGGCGGACGAACAATTAATCGGACAAACAAATGGATATGAACGCATCGTATCAGATATGTCTGAACAAATCCAGGAAATGATCAATACTGCGGATGCGTTTATTGCATTACCAGAAGGGCTGTGAACGTTTGAAGAAATGTTCACAGTGGCATCATGGGCGCACTTGAACATTCATCGGAAGCCCATTGGGTTACTCAACATTGAACATTTTTTTCGATTTCCTGTTTGTATTTCTTGTGGAAGCCAAAAGACATGAGTTCGTCACAAAATCAGTACATGATATTTTCCTAACTGCAACAAAGGTCGAAGAATTAATTGACCAAATCCTAGCCTTTGAACCAAAAATTGACCCCATTTTTTCCAAGTTGAGCTGTTCAGATAGCGATCGTGGTAAGAAGCGCAAATTGGACATAGATCTTAATTGGTAATTTTTCTATATTTCAGCTAACTAGGTACGACCTTCTTAACTCTTCTTTTACTGTTTAAGACATTGGGGACAATGTCTCATTTAGGTTTGGGGGTGAGGATTAGCTAATAATATCTTGTTTTTATTTTTTTTAATCCAAAATTTTTCGAAGAAATATAAAAAAATTGAAAATTTTTCAAAAATTACAAAAATATTTTGCGTTTTTATTTTTATTTTAACTAAAAAGGTGAAATTAGTAAGAGATAGCTGAGTAAGGAGTTTCCACTCCTGAGACGTATCTCAAACCTATTTCGAAATAAGTTAATTTTTGTTTATTTCCTTTTAAATTATTTAATTTGTGAATTCTCCATAAAATTGACTAAAATGGATCTTCATATGCTCAGTTGACAAATATTATCAATATGCATAGTAACATAAGACATGAGTTATAATTGAAAAGTTTGTAATATTCATTGCTCTAGTTTAATTGGAAGAAGCATCTCAAAAAGCAATGAAGTAAAAAAAAAACATATGAGATTCGAGTTATTAAGTCTGTAAGGGTGTTTTAACACCTAGTGCCCTAAAATCAACAGGTTTGGGAGTCACTGGCCCAAAGCTCGCTACATGGATCAAAGATGCTGCAAAAAAATATATATATTTGAAGTCTGAGTAATTAAGTCCGTAGGGGTGCCTTAACACCTGGTGCCCTAAAGCCAACTGGTTTAGGAGCCACCGACCCAAAGCTCGCTACAGAGATGGAAGATATTGTATATAAATAAAAAAATAGAGAAAAAAAATCAAAGAAAAAAATCAGAAAAATCCGAAAAATTATTCAATTGCTGCAAAAAGATGTGAATTCCTATAAAACTTTAGGATAAAAATATTACTCTCTTATCAACTGCACTTATGACTGTAGTGGGCAAAAATGAGTTGATTAATATTTTGTTGGCTGTGTATATGGAGAATGATAAATATAATCGGAGAATTTACTTATTCTGTAATTTAGAAAGAAACAAAACAACTAGTAACTTGGAGTAGAAGTTTCACCTGATTAGTCACAAACATCTTTATTCTCTTTTCGCTTGTCTTTTTGCTTTTGTGTGCATTAGTTTTACTACATTTTTACTTTTATAAAATATTTGTGGGTATCATTGCTGTAAACCCTTATGAGACTACAACTCGTCCACTAGGGACATCTAGGGGTTTAAAGGCTTGTTGCATATGCTAAATGAAACCGTGATCCCTACGAAAGTGGCTTAGTTAAATTTTATTATGTTATTTTATTCTATGTTTTGCTCGAGGACTAGCAAAATGTTAGGTTTGTGGGTGTGATGAGTGGTAAATCTATCACTATTTCCCACTCATTTAACCTAATATTTTGTATAGTTTCTTGAGTTTTGTGAATATTTTGATTGTTTTGTGATATTTTGAGATAAATAAAGTTTTAGGACATTCGAGAGGTGATTTGGAGTAAAAAACATAGAAAATTGGAAAAAAAAGGCATTTTGGTAAATTGTCAGCGTCGCGACGCCCAAATCCTTGGCGTCGTGACGCCTAACGTGCACCAAGTCCATGCTAACGTGCGCCGGGTCAACGGGTCAGAATCTGAAAAGTTGACTTTGCTAACGTGCGCCGTGCCACGTGTCACCATCACAGCCGATCTGCTAACTTGCGCCTGCCACGTGTCATCATCCTAAGATGCCGACAATCATCATCTACGCTAAAATGCACCTGCCACGTGTCAAAATATCAGCGGATCACACTAAAATGCTCCTGGACACGTGTCGCCATCACATGTTGCCGACATCAAAAAATCAACTGCCGACATAACAGTGCCACGTGTCACGATCTCGCGAAGCCAAGCAACACGTGTCGAAGATCAACGCGTGTCGCGACGCTGGCTTGGAGTCGCGACGCTGGAACCAAGTTTTGCCTATAAATTCGGCTCTTCTTCATTTCATTTGGTGTGCTTCCTTGGGAGTTTTTCCCTGCTTTTTAAAGGATTGCATCTAGTTTTTGTAAAAATAAATATTATTTAATTTATGTATTTTAATTTCCAGTAGTAATAATAGTTCTTCTTCTTATTCTTCTCTTTTCTTTTATGTTTTGTAGTTAAATTTGTGCTGGGGTAAAGTTGAAGCTTTTTACTTTTATAACTTAGATTAATCTCCTTTAGTTATAATATATATATTATTTAAAACCTGACTTAATAAGGACATTCTGGAGGTGATTTGGAGTAAAACAGATAAAATTGGAAAAAAGGCATTTTGGTAAATTGTCCGCGTCGCGACGCCTAACGTGCACCAAGTCCATGCTAACGTGCGCCGTGCCACGTGTCACCATCACAGCCGATCTGCTAACTTGCGCCTGCCACGTGTCATCATACTAAGATGCCGACAATCATCATCTACGCTAAAATGCACCTGCCACGTGTCAAAATATCAGCGGATCACACTAAAATGCTATTGGACACGTGTCGCCATCACATGTTGCCGACATCAAAAAATCAACTGCCGACATAACAGTGTCACATGTCACGATCTCGCGAAGCCAAGCAACACATGTCGAAGATCAACGCGTGTCGCGACGCTGGCTTGGCGTCGCGATGCTGGAACCAAGTTTTGCCTATAAATTCGGCTCTTCTTCATTTCATTTGGTGAGCTTTCCTTGGGAGTTTTTCCCTGTTTTTAAAGGATTGTATCTAGTTTTTGTAAAAATAAATAATATTTAATTTATATATTTTAATTTTCAGTAGTAATAATAGTTCTTCTTCTTCTTCTCTTTTCTTTTATGTTTTGTAGTTAAATTTGTGCTGGGTAAAGGTGAAGCTTTTTACTTTTATAATTTAGATTAATCTCCCTTAGTTATAATATATAAATTATTTAAAACCTGACTTAATATGGATACCGCTATATTGGTCGGTTGGTAATTATTTTTAAACTGGTTTTAACCTGACTTAATGAGGATACCGCCTAGTTGGTCGGTTGATAATTAATTATTAATTTGACTTAATCAGGATACCGCCTATATGGCTGGTTGGTAAATATCACATATATTTATATATTATAATAAATGAGATTTCTAAATTATAAATAGTAAATGTAGATTAATGTAACAACCCGGATTATTTTAGCAAGATCGCGTAAATTTTATTTTCCGTTTGTGGTGTCGCGTCGAACGCGAGGTTATTTTATATGTATATATAGTAAAATGGAAACTTTCTCAATAAAATTAATTATAAGGCAATAATAATAAATTGAGGGACCAAATTGGAATTTTTCACCAAATACAAATAAAAACCTAGAAATTTCTACACACTCGGACATATTCTAATTAACACACACACACCTAATTAACACACACACAGTCGGTCTCAGCTGAAACATAAACAGGAAAGAAGACAGAGTAAACCGAGAGCAAGAAAGGAGAGTGAGAGAGATTGAGCGAGAAGAAGGGAAAGAAAACAAGAAGATAGAACAAAGCAGACTGAGAGAGTGGAGAGTAAGAAGATAGTAGACCGAGAAGATGAAGGAGAGAGACCGAGAGGAAAAGGGAGAGGAAGAGAGAGAGAGAAAGAGAAAGATATCGAGCAGAAAATGAGAGAGAGAGATGTAGGGAGGAACAAAGAATAACCAAGAAGAAGAACAGTCGAGAGTAGTAGAGATCAAGAGGAAGAGAAAGGTCAGTAGCTATGTCCATGATTTCTTTGAGAATTGATTGTTTTTGTCAATTTAGGTTCGAATCTAATACTGAAATTGGATCTGAAAATGGATTTTGAGGCAGCAAGGAGAGGGATCGAGGGTGACCACAGCTGATGTAGTTCATATTTGTAGGTTTCTTAGTTGATTCTATAGTGATCTCTTGCTCTTGTTGATTTGGTGTGTCTCTGATTTCGTGGTTATTTGAAATCCTAATTGCCTCTATTCTGAATTGCTTATAAGGTTGTAGGCATTGACACATAATTTTGTGTATTTTACGCTTTAACTTATGATAAGTGAACAAGATTGCTATTTTGTTCCATTTAGTGTGGATCTTCGAGGATATGTTGTATTTTGAGAGATTGAATATATCCTTATTTTGCTGTAACATTTGGTTTTGCCAAACTAGAAAGTGAGATATTGAATTAGAGAAAATTTAGAGAAAGAGCATCAATTGTTTCTTTGCAGGCTTGATGATGAAACTTATACTGTTTTTTATAAATAGTGAGCTATTAAAGTATAAGGTTACATTTGAATTTTTATACTGAATTTTGCAAAGGTTAATAAAAGAAGTTATTAGGAATCAGAGGATTTGGAATGAGTCAAGGTAAAAGAAATCCTCACCAAGAACTTGAAATTTGAGATTTTTCATTTATTATTGTAATCTTAAGCTATTGTCTATAGGTTTGAGCTTATCATGTATAAATAAATAGTTTAATATGGTCATACTGTTGTATTATCAAGGATGTTGAAAACTCTCAGATTTGAATTTGATAAATTGAAGCAGGTTAGCGTAGTTTAAAATTCAGTGGTATTTAAGAAGATTGAGAGGAACTAATAGAATTAGAGACATTGAAATATTTGAGGGAAATTCAGCTTTTAACTCTTTAAATTTGGGAATTGATGGAACAACCATTTGTTTGGTAAATGGTTACACACTAATGCTTAGTTTGGAAAGCTTTAGAGGTGCTTTAAAATGGCTAGATAGTACAATGAGACTATAAAATTGAATTTCTTCTTTCAAACATAATTATAATTTAGAATAAGTATTTGTACTAGTAATTGGAGAATTATTGGACCATTTTGTAGAAGTAAAAGAGATGGGATTTTAGTTGGATGATAATATTCTAAGTTTGACAAATTTGGGTGGTGTGATAGGTAGTATTGTGGCCGTGTGTGTGTATAAGGTGTAGAGTGATGTGTGTGGCAGTAGTTTGGGTGTTAATAGTTAAAAATGGAATTAAAAAGGTACTGGTGATTAATAAAGTAATGATAAGGTTCAATTATAATAAACTCATAGTCTCAATAAAGGTAAATATATTGTAGTCTCTTTTTTTATAATCTAAAGTGGCTACTTCCTGTATCGTTTGCAAGTTGTTGGAATTATAATTTATGAAAGATAAGTTTGGTGATAAGCACAGACTTTGCGTATGCATGAATGATTTCACTATGTCATAAATAGGCATGAACGAATGCATGTACATATATGATAGTATAATATTAGCATATAGATAATAGAACGCATAAGTTATTGAATTATAGTCATGCATGAATTCATATAAGTAGTTATAGTTTAAAGATAAGTACATAAGAAAGTATGGCTGAGATTAGTAAAAGTATAGAAGATGTATATGCATGATTATGCATTTATATTTTCATACATAAGTTGAAATTCAAAGAATGATTTTGAAAATCAAAGAGTTTTAAAGGACAGTTTTCAAATGCTTTTGAAATAAATGTATTTCAGAAAATGTTTCTTATAATTTTGAGATTCAAGCATGAGTTTTATGTTTTTCGGGGCATGAGGTAAAAACTCACCCCAGTATGTAACTTGAGATACAGTTCGGAATTGACGGATAATTTGGAATTGACGGATATAGACGCATGTACACATGTGGAGGACTGAGGGAACGCTCTCAGATCCTCGAGCAGGACTAGGGGCTACAGGGTCCCGAAATCTTGATTTTCAGAGATGCCCAGTTGAGTGATGGTCCTGGGCATCGAGTACACCCAGTTGAGTTATGGTCCTGGGTGTAGAGAGACGTCCAGTTGAGTTATGGTCCTGGACGTAGAGCAGTTTTCAGTTTTCAGACTCTCAGTACATAGTTTTCAGATTTTCTGTATTCATATTTCAGAACTCTGTTTTTAGTAAACAGTTTTCAGAAACTAGATTCGAGTACCATCAGTTTTCAAAGCATGATTTCAGACATAAGTTTTATAAATAGATTTTCAAACAGAGTTTTCAGAAAGAGTGTTCAGAAAGATTTTTCTGAAAACAGCATTTCAGAAAAGGTTTTCAAGAAGTATTTTATAAAAGCATTGCATGATAAATAAAGTATAATTTTCTAATTTTGCATATAAAGCAAATATTCTGGATATCATTTGAGGAGCATGTAGTTGGCATTAATGCATAATGGCATGTTTGCATCGATATGTATATATGATTAGTATTTGTGTGTGTGGTATGTGTACATAGGAGAATCAATTTGTGAAACACTAGTGTATGATGATTTGATAGTGTATTGAGCGTTTGAGATATAAAGAATGTTTAATAATAACCGATTTGATGATATTTCAAAATAAAGGAAGAAAGGAAGTTATAATAATTACCTGAACTAGATTAGTAAAGAGTTTATAAGAAAGTAGAAAGATATCAGAGTAGCGCAGCAGAAACGTGATGGAAATTGACTTAATAGATGAGGATATAGTAACGTGATGAATATATTTTAAATGTATGAAAATATAAATAGCAAACATGATTTAAAGTATGTGTGTGATCAGTTAAAGGTACTGGTAACAAAAGTAATATGTTTGTGAAATGATTAAGAAATAGATAATTAGTTTAGACCCAGTAAACATTTGCATGGTCGTATAGACAGTTAAGTTAATACAGAAATATAATTCAGACCTTTCTTGTGTTTGATGCTCAAGGAATGAGCATAGTTACTTATTGAGTCTTATGACTCACACCACTACAGTGTTTGAGTTTTGCAGGTTGGTGACCTGATCGGTCGACCACAGATACCAAATCTTGAGAAGCCGGATAGCAGCGTTGCAGTTAGCCAGTCACCAGGTATTGGGAGTATAAGAGTCAAGTTGTTTATGAGTTTATTTGTAAAGTAATTGAGTTGTTTATAAGTTTAGTTGTATAAGTTTAAAGTTTGTAAAAGTTTTTATTTATACGCATTTTTGGGCATGGAGCCCAATTGTATTGTGTCTTGAGTTATTATTTTAGTGATATGATATGTGTTGGGCCCTATAGGTTGTATTGAGGTGCTGGACTTTGATCCAGGTTGCATGACTTTTAGCAAAGGTGATGCCGAAATTTCATCAGATTCAGAGGCTTATGGAGTCGGGATTAGCCTGTCTCCTGCCGGTAGCATCCTGGCTTAAGCGGGATGTTACAAAGATGGTATCAGAGCAAAGGTTTATAGAGTGTCGGTGACTGCAGCTGCTGACTATTCGGCTATCTCAGTGAGTATGTTTTTTGTTTTGACCATATCGGATTTTGTTTGTTGTTTGATTACCAGTCTCTGTCTGTTGTTTGGTTTTAGTATGCCCAGAGCAGGATTCGAGGACGAATCCTATATAAGAATGGGTGAATGTAACGACCCGGATTATTTTAGCAAGATCGCGTAAATTTTATTTTCCGCTTGTGGTGTCGCGTCGAACGCGAGGTTATTTTATATGTATATATAGTAAAACGGAAACTTTCTCAATAAAATTAATTATAAGGCAATAATAATAAATTGAGGGACCAAATTAGAATTTTTCACCAAATACAAATAAAAACCTAGAAATTTCTACACACTCGGACATATTCTAGATATACACAGACACACCTAATTAACACACACACAGTCGGTCTCAGCAGAAACATAAACAGGAAATAAGACAGAGTAAACCGAGAGCAAGAGAGGAGAGTGAGAGAGATTGAGCGAGAAGAAGGGAAAGAAAACAAGAAGAGAGAACAGAGCAGGCTGAGAGAGTGGAGAGTAAGAAGATAGTAGACCAAGAAGATGAATGAGAGAGACCGAGAGGAAAAGGGAGAGGAAGAGAGAGAGAGAAATAGAAAGATACCGAGTAGAAAATGAGAGAGAGAGATGCAGAGAGGAACAAAGAATAACCAAGAAGAAGAACAATCTAGAGTAGTAGAGATCAAGAGGAAGAGAAAGGTCAGTAGCTATGTCCATGATTTCTTTGAGAATTGATTATTTTTGTCAATTTAGGTTCGAATCTAATACTGAAATTGAATCTGAAAATGGATTTTGAGGCAGCAATGAGAGGGATCGAGGGTGACCACAGCTGATGTAGTTCATATTTGTAGGTTTCTTAGTTGATTCTATAGTGATCTCTTGCTCTTGTTGATTTGGTGTGTCTTTGATTTCGTGGTTATTTGAAATCCTAATTGCCTCTATTCTGAATTGCTTATAAGTTTGTAGGCATTGACACATGATTTTGTGTATTTTACGCTTTAACTGATGATAAGTGAACAAGATTGCTATTTTGTTCCATTTAGTGTGGATCTTTGAGGATATGTTGTATTTTGAGAGATTGAATATATCCTTATTTTGCTGTAACATTTGGTTTTGCCAAACCAGAAAGTGAGATATTGAATTAAAGAAAATTTAGAGAAAGAGCATGAATTGTTACTTTGCAGGCTTGATGATGAAACTTATACTGTTTTTATAAATAGTGAGCTATTAAAGTTTAAGGTTACATTTGAATTTTTATACTGAATTTTGCAAAGGTTAATAAAAGAAGTTATTAGGAATCAGAGGATTTGGAATGAGTCAAGGTAAAAGAAATCCTCACCAAGAACTTGAAATTTGAGATTTTTCATTTATTATTGTAATCTTAAGCTATTGTCTATAGGTTTGAGCTTATCATGTATAAATAAATAGTTTAATATGGTCATACTGTTGTTTATCAAGGATGTTGAAAACTCTCAGATTTGAATTTGATAAATTGAAGCAGGTTAGCGTAGTTTAAAATTCAGTGGTATTTAAGAAGATTGAGAGGAACTAATAGAATTAGAGAAATTGAAATATTTGAGGGAAATTCGGCATTTAACTCCTTTAAATTTGGGAATTGATGGAACAACCATTTGTTTGGTAAATGGTTACACACTAATGCTTAGTTTGGAAAGCTTTAGAGGTGTTTTAAAATGGCTAGATAGTACAATGCGACTTTAAAATTGAATTTCTTCTTTCAAACATAATTATAATTTAGAATAAGTATTTGTACTAGTAATTGGAGAATTATTGGACCATTTTGTAGAAGTAAAAGAGATGGGATTTTAGTTGGATGATAATATTCTAAGTTTGACAAATTTGGGTGGTGTGATAGGTAGTATAGTGGCCGTGTGTGTGTATAAGGTGTAGAGTGATGTGTGTGGCAGTAGTTTGGGTGTTAATAGTTAAAAATGGAATTAAAAAGGTACTGGTGATTAATAAAGTAATGATAAGGTTCAATTATAATAAACTCATAGTCTCAATAAAGGTAAATATATTGTAGTCTCTTTTTCTATAATCTAAAGTGGCCACTTCCTGTATCGTTTGCAAGTTGTTGGAATTATAATTTATGAAAGATAAGTTTGGTGATAAGCAGACTTTGCCTATGCATGAATGATTTCACTATGTCATAAATAGGCATGAACGAATGCATGTACATATATGATAGTATAATATTAGCATATAGATAATAGAACGGATAAGTTATTGAATTATAGTCATGCATGAATTCATATAAGTAGTTATAGTTTAAAGATAAGTACATAAGAAAATATGGCTGAGATTAGTAAAAGTATAGAAGATGTATATGCATGATTATGCATTTATATTTTCATACATAAGTTGAAATTCAAAGAATGATTTTGAAAATCAAAGAGTTTTAAAGGACAGTTTTCAAATGCTTTTGAAAGAAATGTATTTCAGAAAATGTTTCTTATAGTTTTGAGATTCAAGCATGAGTTTTATATTTTTCGGGGCATGAGGTAAAAACTCACCCCAGTATGTAACTTGAGATACAGTTCGGAATTGACGGATAATTTGGAATTGATGGATATAGACGCATGTACACATGTGGAGGACTGAGGGAACGCTCTCAGATCCCCGAGCAGGACTAGGGGCTACAGGGTCCCAAAATCTTGATTTTCAGAGATGCCCAGTTGAGTGATGGTCCTGGGCATCGAGTACACCCAGTTGAGTTATGGTCCTGAGTGTAGAGAGACGTCCAGTTGAGTTATGGTCCTGAGTGTAGAGAGACGTCCAGTTGAGTTATGGTCCTGGACGTAGAGCAGTTTTCAGTTTTCAGACTCTCAGTACATAGTTTTCAGATTTTCTGTATTCATATTTCAGAACTCAGTTTTTAGTAAACAGTTTTCAGAAACTAGATTCGAGTACCATCAGTTTTCAAAGCATGATTTCAGACATAAGTTTTATAAATAGATTTTCAAACAGAGTTTTCAGAAAGAGTGTTCAGAAAGATTTTTCTGAAAACAGCATTTCAGAAAAGGTTTTCAAGAAGTATTTTATAAAAGCATTGCATGATAAATAAAGTATAATTTTCTAATTTTGCATATAAAGCAAATATTCTGGATATCATTTGAAGAGCATGTAGTTGGCGCATTAATGGCATGTTTGCATCGATATGTATATATGATTAGTATTTGTGTGTGTGGTATGTGTACATAGGAGGATCAATTTGTGAAACACTAGTGTATGATGATTTGATAGTGTATTGAGCGTTTGAGATATAAAGAATGTTTAATAATAACCGATTTGATGATATTTCAAAATAAAGGAAGAAGGAAGTTTAATAATTACCTGAACTAGATTAGTAAAGAGTTTATGAGAAAGTAGAAAGATATCAGAGTAGCGCAACAGAAGCGTGATGGAAATTGACTTAATAGATGGGGATATAGTAACGTGATGAATATATTTTAAATGTATGAAAATATAAATAGCAAACATGATTTAAAGTATGTGTGTGATCAGTTAAAGGTACTGGTAACAAAATTAATATGTTTGTGAAATGATTAAGAAATAGATAATTAGTTTAGACCCAACAAACATTTGCATGGTCGTATAGACAGCCAAGTTAATACAGAAATTGAATTCAGACCTTTCTTGTGTTTGATGCTCAAGGAATGAGCATAGTTACTTACTGAGTCTTATGACTCACACCACTACAGTGTTTGAGTTTTGCAGGTTGGTGACCTGATCGGTCGACCACAGACACCAAATCTTGAGAAGCCGGATAGCAGCGTTGCAGTTAGCCAGTCATCAGGTCTTTGGAGTATAAGAGTCAAGTTGTTTATGAGTTTATTTGTAAAGTAATTGAGTTGTTTATAAGTTTAAAGTTTGTAAAATTTTTTATTTATACGCATTTTTGGGCATGGAGCCCAGTTGTATTGTGTCTTGAGTTATTTTGTTGTGATATGATATGGGTGGTTAGGCCCTATATGGTATTGAGTGTGGACTGTTGATCCAGGTTGCATGACTTTTAGCAATGTCATGCCAAAATGTCATCACATTCAGAGGCTTATGGAGTCAGGATTAGCCTGTCTCCTTCCGGTAGCATCCTGGCTTAAGCGGGATGTTATAATTAATCTCACTTTAATTATAATATGGAAATTGTGATTTAATAATATGGATTAAAAGTTGATTCCGCCTTAATGGCTGGTTTTAATTATGTAACATAATGTGACACCGCCTATATGGCTGGTCCTTAGGTGACAGATAATTACCGCCTATATGGCTGGTTTATGGATAAATAATAACATCGCCTTTATGGCTGGTTCAACTTAATTAGATAATACTGGCAATTTCCATATTATAATAATTTGAGATTTCTAAAAGTAGATCCTATATCCCCAACAATTTATTTTATTTTAGGGAAGTGATGAAACACAATATCCACACACTTTATAATTGATTTTATTTATTATGGGTAATTCTTTAGTTTGTTTATTGACTCTTAAGCTTAATGCTTCTTGTTTTCTGATCACCAATAAGATTGATGTGGTAAACTTAAAATGAACTAGACATAGAGATTTTAGGTTTCAGCCTTAGATTCAATAGCTCACGTCTCACGATCTTCATTGAGGATAGATAACCCTTTAATAGATTCCCTTACATGATAGGAATATACCTGTTGGGCGGGGGTAGCCATAATTGGAACTTGGTCTTAATGAATCCAGGTAATTTGGTTGACATATGAATATTGTTCAATTGGGTTATACTAGATATATGCGTCTGACCATCGGAAGAGGCTTTTGCATATCATCGTGTTCCAGGTTAACAAATTAAATTATTACACATAAATAAGAGAATTAATTCATCTTTATAATAATATTGTGTGGAGTCACGACCCTAGATCCTTGAGTCTTTTTTTTTATTTTCCTTAGTATTTTCTTTTGAGTCTGTTTTTATTTTATTTTGCAAAAACTACATTCAACCAACCAAAAACAATCAATTCTATTCTTCCTATAATTAGATACCTGTAAATAAATAGTATCAATAATTAATAACAACAGTAGGAATTAAGTTCTCGTGGGATCGATATTTTTTATACTACTTGAACGATACGTACGCTTGCGTTATACGTGTGTGTTTACGACGGTCAATTTTTCCGCAAAATAGCACAAAATACGTTTACGACCGAACTGACCAACCAATACCACAAGGCACTGCCCTGGTCAGCCTCAATAGTATTTGGGCAGCCGTTACCCGGTTAGCTCCAAAGTTATCCGATAATGCCGTTTTCGCGTATTTACACTCTGAAATAATTTACGACAATTATTCTATTGCCTAATACAAATACAATATATTTAAATAACATATTTTTCATCGCAAAATTTTCAAAATTTCCAGATCTGATTTGGATGTAAAAATAATCATTTTTCATACTTTAAATCCAATTTTCTAAACATTAATCTAATTAATATACCACCAATCAAAGCTACCACAAATGAAGAACTCAAGAACAGTTTTAGGTATTATAAGAGTGATCATAACATTCTAAAATGACAACAAATTATCTAATAACTAAAGTAAACTTATATTACACTAATTAAGCTTACTAACTTTCTACACATACATATTTCCATCCAATTTTGGCAACCATCATTCTCAACACATAATTAGAGAGTAAAAAACAATATTACATCATATGTCAAAAGTTATAACAACAGAAATATTTTCCAAATTAAAGAATAAAGAAAATACCTTATTATTTGAAAAAAAATCAAGTTTTTTCTCTAACCTTTTTTCATTTTCTCTCTTTTTCTCTCTAAGTTATAATTTTTGGAAAACCAAAAGTGAGATCGAAATGAATAAATTTCATTTATATAGTAAGGACACATGGCCGAAATTATAGGGGGCATTTATGTTAATTTGGTTGATTTAATCTAATTAAATAATAAGTTTAGTTACTTGTTCAATTTGATAACTACAAGCTTAAATAAATTATGCCACTTGTTACAAAAACATATAACCATTTATCATAACAGTTATGACTTATGAATATAATGAAATTATATAATCAATTAACATTAAAATATCTGAATAATTAATTAATATATTTATTTATAAATATGTATTTTTTTATTTACACTAAATAATAAATTACATATATATGACATGTGTCAAAATCTCATTTGACAATTAATTAATATGTATCTAATCAAATTTTGTATCAAATACAAATACACATTAATTATTAATTGACCGAAATGTCTCTAAACATTTGTAATTTTGTTTAACCGTTTAAAAATTCAAATTAACTCATTAATCCAAATAAATATTATGAATAACCCGTATTATTCGCAATGCGTTGCCCAAGTGCTCACAAGTACACTTCATATTGTGAGACTTTCTACGTTCAGGTTTATCTGTCACGAAATCCAATTTCGAGTCTATAATTCACCCACACATAAATTATGATGACCATGGATAATCTCGCTAAACTATGCATGTCGGGGTCATTATATACGTATAATCTCTCCGTTACAGGCTATCCATATTATACCGGAGATATAGATAGGAACATCAAATACCTAAGGTATAATATAATCGACTTATAAATTTACAATCTCTAAATAACACACTCGGAACTCGCTTTCGCAGTGTAGCACAGCCATGGATTTACTAGATTGTAAACACGTTCAGGATACCTATGCTCTATACACAGGACTGAAAAATTCTATCTGATACCCACATGATATCATGAGCATGAGTTCACACCCAAGGAACAAACGAAGGTCTGATCTAAATAGATCAGTGACGTGACTGCCATCAAAGTATGGATAATATCTTATATATCCATAGTGGTATCTCAAGTCGAAGGACCAATACGCTACTCGACTCAAGAAGATTCCTATTGACATTGGTGTACCATATATTAGGAAATCTTCGATGAGCCGTTCAGTAAATAAATACCTACATGTCTATAAGAGTCTCCAGAGACTCATGATTCATTGGGATAAGCCATCAGACCTAGTATCGATATGCGATATGTACTGGTCTCAACTGATTTTACTAATCGACATGTGTTAGTAATACTTGACCAGAAATTTTATTTGATAATATACTTCTAGTAGTGACACTTCTCAATGTCAATTATAAACTACTTTGTAACTGTGTACCATGGTCAAATATGTGTCATTAAACGAAACTAACATGCATACTAATCTTAATCATTCCAAATCTAGAACACAATAATGGAATAATGCCAAATTAATCATAGACCATAAACATAAGAAAAACTTGGAAAATGTAAAAGATGATCAAAGCTTGAAATCCAAATTGAATTGCCTCTGTCCTTAAGAACTTATTAGCCCCGCCTCAGTGCTCAATGGATGGTTTTGTGGCTAACATTCTCCCAGGATTGCTTGGTTGGTTCTTGTAGAAGGGGCACTCCTTTCACAAGATCTTGAACAAAGACAAATGGTGGAAACTCTTTTTTTCTTAAAAGACTCTCTAAGACAATGTTTGAGACTTGTAACTTTTCTTGATCTCAAATGAACTCAAGGCCTCTTAATTTATAGGTATGGAATGGTGCTTTTGAGGGTACCATTTGGTTTATGATGTATCCCTCCCAAGAGTTATACCCATTCCCTTATGACCTTTGAGGCCTAGAGTCTCATCTTTCCAAATTAGAGGACATATCCCTGTTACGGTTGGTGCTCGGAGTGCCAATCCGAATCGTATTTATGCCTGATTCATAAATATAAGCAATTATATTTTCCATAGTATTACTAATTTAATGGTAGCACCCTTGTCTTTTATATGCTTATTCGATCTAATTACGATTAGTTATCTGATTATGATTAGATTGAAACTAAATCTGGTTTAGTGATACGTGTATATTAAACAAAGACCCTAGGATTTATAATATAGTGCGTAGTTACAACGTAGTTTGTAATTGACATTGGGAAGCAAACTATAAGATGTATATCTTTAAATAAAGTTTCTGGTCAAGATTTACTAACACGGGTCGGTTAGTAAAATCTGCTGAGACCAGTACATGTCGTATATCGTGACTTGGTCCGATGGTTTATCCCAGTGAACCATGAGTCTCAGGAGACTCGTATAGACATGTAGGTTTTTATTTGATAAGACACTGAACAACTCATTGAAGGTTTCTTAATAAATGGTACACCAACGTCAATAGGACCCTTCTCGAGTTAAGAGAACATAATGGTCATTTGACTTGAGATACCACAGTGGGATATACGAGTTATCCTCCACACTTTGATGGTATTCACATCACCGATCTATTTAGATCAGACCTCCGTCTGTTCGTTGGGTGTGGACTGGTGCTCATGATATCCAGTACGTATCAAGATAGAATCCGTGAGTCCTGTGTACAGGGCATAAACATCCAGCATGTGTTTACGATCTAGTAAATCCATGGTCGTAGTATAACTTCAGAAATCAGTTCTGAGTTTTATTCAGAGATCGTAAATTGAAAATCGACAGTATTAAACCGAACGGATTTGACGTTTGCATCTATATCAAAGATATAATACGGATAGCTTGTAACGGAGGGATTATACATATGCAATGACCTCGGCTTATATAGTTTAGCGAGATTATCTGTGGTCTTCATAATTCATGAGTGGGTGAATTATGGACACGAAATTAGATTTCGTGACGGATAAACCTAAACGTAGAGAGTCCCACAATATGAAGTGTACTCATTGAACACTTGGGCAACGCGATATGAATAATATGAATTATTCATAGTACTTCATCGAATTAAATGAGTTAATTCGAATCGTTTAATTGGTTAAATGATAACACATGCATAAGGACTTTTTTTGGTCAACAGTAATTAATATGTATTTGTATTTGATACAAAATTTGATTTGATACATATTAATTATTTGTCAAATGAGATTTTGACACAGACCATTAATATATGTATTTTTTATTTAATGTAAATAAAATACATATATAATAATAATTATATTAATTAATTATTTAGATATTTAATTATTAAATATTTGAATAATTAATTGATAATTTTTTTCATAATTGTTATGAAATATGTTTAATTATTATTTGAACACATGTCATGTTTTTATTAAGCTAAATGTTTGTCAATTGATTGGCCACCAAAAAGCTTAATATAATTTAATTAGATTAAATTGTAAAAAATGACCAAAATACCCCAAAATGACGGCAATTCAATTTTAAAAAGGAAAATATTTTCTTCTTCCACAACACACCATCCATGGCCGAAAATAAAGCAAGAAGATGGGTTTGAAATTATTTGAAGAATCCATGAAGATTTGAAGGAAAATCAAAGGAAAAAACTTAGAAAATAAGAGATTAAAAGGTAATCTACTTAACCCTAAGCTTCGAAATTTGATTTCTTATTTCTTGGTGATTTAGAAGTGTTCTAGGGTTCCTTCAAATCTGAAATTTTGGGACTTTTGATTGTGGATGGTGGATTGGAAGTTATATTGCATGTGTGAAGTAATTTTGGAAGTAATTAGTGTAATTATTGTCCAAATTAATCAATTGTTAATGAGTTTCTTTTCTAGAGTGTTATGAACACTCTTGTGACATCTATAATTGTTCTTGGGTTGTTCATATTTGGTGACTTTGGTTGGTGTCTTGATTAATTTGATTAATCTTGAATTTTTGGATTTAAAGCATGAAAAATGGGTATTTTGTGTTCTGGATCAGATATGGAAAATTCAGTGCATATGTTGATGTATTTGATGTTATATTATTGTAATGGATGTATTTTGGGAGTTGTAACATTTTCCGAAAAGTGTTTCCGAGTTGAAATAAGTGAAAACGGACAAAACGGCGTTACCGGGTGGATTTTGAGCCAACCGGGTGACGACTATCCAAACAGTGAATCCGTCACTGTTCAGGCAGCCCATGAACTGCCTTGACACTATTGGGGCTGACCTGGGCAGTCCCCATAAGTGTCAGGTGGTCATTTCAGTCGAAAATGCGTTTTGTGTCATTTTGCGGAAAAATGGTTTTCGTAAAAATTTCGCGAAGTTTCAACCTTGTTTATGTCAATATTTGAAATTGAATAAATAGGTTTAGGTGAAATATGAATAAATTATTCATATTAGATATTGAATAATTTATTTGGTATTTTGAAAAAGTTTTAAATACGATTTCGCCCGAACAATTTGTGAGATACATCAGACTTCCGATGATTCTTGAATACTCTAATTGCGATACGTTTGAGCCAGTATTCTTCGATAAATGAAGAGTTAGGTCTACATGAGTTTTAGACACATTTAGATCCCCTTATTATATTTCTCAACTATCTTCTCAACATAGTGAGTCTGAGATAATATATACCCTTTTGATGTTCTAGAAATCTTAATTCCCAAGATCACATCAGCTACTCCTAAATATTTCATATCAAATTTGTTGGTTAATACTTTCTTGGTAGACTGAATCATCTCATAATTACGACCAATTATCATCATATCGTCTACGTAGAGACACATAATGACATATCCCTTTTTGAGTTGATTTGGTGTATACACACTTATCACACTTACTGATTTTGAACCCACTTGACAACATCTCTTTGTCAATTTTTTCATGCCATTGTTTAGGTGCTTGTTTTATTCCGTATAAAGATTTTACAAGTTTGCACACCTTCTGTTTTTATATAGGAACATATAAGCCTTCTGTTTGTTCCATGTAAATCTCTTCATCTAGTTCATCATTTAAGAATATCGTCTTTACATCCATTTGATGTATTTCAAGATCAAATATAGCTGTTATGGCTATGAGCATTTTTATTGATGTGATACGAGTCACTGGTGAATAGGTATCAAAGTAATCAAGATATCATTATTGTCTATAACCTTTTATGACAAGTTTTGCCTTGTACTTATTTATTGATCCATCCAGTTTCATCTTCCGTTTAAATATCCATTTGTAGCCCAATGGCTTACAACCTGGAGGAAGATCAACCAACTCCCAAGTATGGTTTTGTAGGATGGAATCAATCACACTATTGATAGCCTCTTTCCACAAAGGAGCCTCCAACAAAGACATTGCTTCTTTATAGCTTTGAGGCTATTTTTTCTAACAAATATGTCAGAAAATCGAGTCCAAATGATTTAGACATTCTAGCTCTTTTGCTACGTCTACATAAGACTTAATAAAGGAATTCATAAAGACAACCATGAATACATACTTGAGTAGCCCGGTGAGGTTTGGACAAAAACAGAGACCCAAGAAGAGTAGAATCACACCACTATTGATACTTTCCCTCAACCAGGAAATCCTCAGTAGGGAGGCTATTCAAGGCTGTCGTTAGATCTCCCTATCTATTCAAAGAAGCATGGCGGAATCATACTTACATTGATATGCTTTTGCGATGCGAGGAATAACAAAAATCTTCAAGCTTTCCTTCCATGGTGCTCTCGGTTTCGCTCCTCCATTTTGGGCTCCATTTGCTCGGCCAAGCTCCAAGCTTGGGTGTGCATTCCATGACCACGGGTGGGTTTCCCTATCACATTCGCAAGACCCCGAATGTGTGCTAGAACTCTAGAAATTTTGCCCCAAAATTCCCTTGTTTTTCATGGTTGTTCTTGGCAAAGGAGAAGCAAAGAGGAGAGATGAAGATGGTCACGCCAAAGGCATAGAGGAAAGAGAGAATGAGTTGTGAAAAGTTGTATATGATTTTCCAAGAATTCAAAACATATACCAAAATTCCAAAAAGGTAAATGTCTTTCAACTTTTCAAGCTTGAGTGTTTGGTAAGCAACCATCAAATCCCATCAACTTCCATCAACCATAAAGTGAGGTGAAAGACAAGTGATGTGACTTGATGTATTCAAGTGGGCCCCACTTGAATTCGAAATGCGAGTGGGCCCGCAAACACTCCCGGGCTCGGGTTCGCTAATTCCAAATTAACGAATTTTTCGTTGCGACGTAATTAAATCAAATTTAAATAAATAATTATGCCTAGCAAAATTACTACTCACGTCGCTAACGAATTAATTCTAAATTAACTCGTTCGCCCGAATTAAAATCTAATTTTAATTCCGCGACGAAATACAATTTCGTATAATATATCGAATATATTATTTTATCGATTAATTCCAAATTAATCCTTCTCTCTCTTTTAAATAATATTTTATCCCAGATAAAATATCTCTGTAATTAATCGCAGATTAATTTTCTCTCTCTTATAAATAATCCCAGATTAATAAAGTGCGAGTCATACGTCATCAGTGAATCTTCGGGAAGAGACCATGAGATCCCCGGATATGTTGGCAGTAAATCCGGTCATCGGACTATCCGAACACGTACGTACCTAGTACTACGTTTTTACCGATTTACAAGACATGGTTGGCTTCTAGCAAAGCACTGTGCCTACCCAATTCTCCAGAAATATTCTTAAAGGAATATGTGATCTATATCTGGTGTAGTATACGTAGTATTGCGTATTATGATCCAACATCGGATGTCACATGCTAGGCCTGAGGCTGGAATTGTGTCAGCCTCTTACGAAGGACATATCGGATCTCTGGTAACTAGTCTCTATAATCGGATAATCATGACCTAATCATATTATCCTGATGACTGCAGTACATAAGAGCACCAGTACCGTATCCTACGTGATCATCATTTCAACTATGACTAGAGTGATACTTCCGTCTCGACATCACACCCAATACACTACGATTCTCAATATACCCAGAAGAGGCGTACATAGAACATGTTAAAGCCCTGGACGACCAAAACCAAAGTATATTGATTGTCCCAAGTATTAGCGGTGCAAGTCTTAGGTTAAGACCAAATACACCTACCCTGATTCGGACTTCCATAGACACATAGTCATACTAGCAATGGAATTCCGAGGGGGTCTATCCAGAGCGAAGCTGTTTCCGTATCATCGGTAAACATAACCTCCTATTACACATGCATGAGTATCATATACCCAAATATATGAGAACAATGTCGTTATGCTCCCATAACGCGCACAAGTTTAATACTAGTCTTTTACGCATTATCGATGTCCAATCTCGATAATACTCCGACTAGGGATATTTAATGATTAAACCTTCGTGGATTGATACTGTCTCATATCATCTCAATCCGGAACTAATCATATGGACCTTTTATCATTTATACATCTAGGTAATCCAATTACAAATGATAAAAAGGGCAATTTCCTTTGTCACATAGTTAATTTGTACAACAACACCATGATCTGTACAAATAGTGATGCTATGGGTCATAATTGTCCAACAATCTCCCACTTGGCCTATAGCCAATCACTCAAGTTAATTTGTACAACAACATTATGATTTGTACAAATAGAAAATGCTTTCTTCAGCGGATTTGCAAGGTTATCATCTGATTCTATTTATTCGATCATCACATCACCACGATGTATGATTGTTGGATAATTTTGACCCATAGTATCATTATTTGTTCAGATCATGGTGTTGTTGTACAAATTAACTATGTGACAAAGGAAATTGCCCTTTTATCACTTGTAATTAGATTACCAAGATGTATAAATGATAGAAGGTCCATATGATTAGTTCCAGATTTTGATGATATGAGACAATATCAATGCATAAATGTTTAATCATTAAATATCCCTAGTCAGAGTATTATCGAGATTGGACATCGATAATGCGTAAAAGACTAGTATTACACTTGTGCACGTTGTGGGAGCATAACGTCATAGTTCTCATATATTTGGGTATAAGATACTCATGCAAGTGTAATAGGAGGTTGTGTTTACCGATGGTACGGAAACAACTTCGCTCTGGATAGACCCATCAGAATTCCATTGGTAGTATGACTATGTGTCTATGGAAGTCCGAATCAGGGTAGGTCTATTTGGTCTTAACCTAAGACTTGCACCGCTAATACTTACGACAATCAATATACTTTGGTTTTGGTCGTCCAGGGCTTTAACAGGTTCTGTGTACGCCTCTTCTGGGTATATTGAGAATCGTAGTGTATTGGGTGTGATGTCGAGATGAAAATATCACTCCAGTCATAGTGGAGATGATGATCACATAGGATACGAAACTTGTGCTCTTATATGCTGCAGCTATCGGGATATTATGACTAGGTCATGTTTATCCAATTATAGAGACTAGTTACCAGAGATCCGATATGTGCTTCGTACGAGGCAGACACAATTCCAGCCCCAGGCCTTGCACGTGACATCCGATACTGGATCGTAATACGTAATACTACGTATACTACGCCAGATATAGATCACATATTCCTATAAGAATATTTCTGGAGAATTGGGTAGGCATGGTGCTTTGCTAGAAGCCAACCATGTCTTGTAAATCGGTAAAAACGTAGTACTAGGTACGTACATGTTCGGATAATCCGACGATCGGATTTACTGCCAACATATCTGGGGATCTCATGGGTCGCTTCCCGAAGATTCACCGATGACGTATGACTCACACGTTATTAATCTGGGATTATTTACAAGAGAGAGAAAATTAATCTGGGATTAATTACAAAGATCTTTTATCTGGGATAAAATATTAATTAAAGAGAGAACGATTAATTTAGAATTAATCGATAAAATAATATATTCGATATATTATACGAAATTGGATTTCGACGCGGAATTAAAATTAGATTTTAATTTAGGCGAACGAGTTAATTTAGAATTAATTCGCTAGCGATGTGAATAGTAATTTTACTAGGCATAATTATTTAATTAAATTTGATTTAATTACGTCGCAACGGAAAATTCGTTAATTCGGAATTAGCGAACCCGAGCCCGGGAGTGTTTGCGGGCCCACTCGCATTTCGAATTCAAGTGCGGCCACAAGTCACATCAAGCGTCAAATCACTTGTTAATCAATTGAAGTGATGTCTAGTCACTTTGAGTGATGTGACAACTTGTCACTTGTGATTGATGGTGGTAGTTGGATAGCTTTAATACTTGTACCTTTTTGACTTTGGAAATTCAAATTTGGTATATGTTTATTATTGATTTTGGAAAATCAATTAAGTGTATTAGATACAAAAACCAACCATCACAACTTCTCTCATTCTTCTATTCTCTCTCACGCCTAAGTGGCCATTATTCCTCTTCTCTTTTTCTTCCAAAAGCCGAGAGTTTGGAGAAGTAATAAGAAATTTTATGGCAAAATTTCTTGAGTGCTAGCACACATCCGGAGTCTAACGAAAGTGATAGGGAAACTCACCCGTGGGCATGGAATCACAACACAAAGCTTGGAGCTTGAAGGATCACCATGGCCGAATTTTTGGAGCACAAAATGGAGCAAATACCGTGAGCCACCTTGGAGGAAATCTTGAATTTTTTTATTGTTCCTCGCATCGCCAAATCCGATCAATGTAAGTATGATTCCGCCATTCTTCATTGTTGTATTCGCACATGTTTCTTGCTTGAAATCGATCTTGGGACTAACTAGAAACCCAACAATGGTATCAGAGACATTTTGAGCATGAAATTGAAATTAGGGTAAAATTGGGTAAATTGGATTTGAGCATGTTTGAGTGAAATTACTTGTTTAAGCATGCTTGTATATGAATGAATTGGAGTTATTTGTGATCAATTTTGTGAAAATTGGATTGGATCAAATTTTCCCCAAAATTATGGCTTGTCCGAAAGTTTGAGCTTATCATAAGTCATGGTGATTTTTGATTTTGATCATTGGATGGGTTGAAATCATTAGGGAAATGTTGATTTAGGATTCAATTGGATTGAAATCGAATCGGACAATAAAAACCCTAAAATGCCGTGACATGTAAAGCATGAAAATGATTGATTTTTGATTCAAATGTGTTGGACATGTTTTGATGATAATTAGCATAATTAATTGTGTAAATTGATGTTTTGGAAATATTAATTTTGTTAATTAATTATGTCATACACTTTAAATTAATTAAATTGTGATATTGGAATGTTGTGATTTAATTAATTGGGCCAAATTTGGAATTGGGCTTGTAAAAGTTGTAATTGGGCTTAATGGGCTTGGTTGGTCCAAGTTTGGTTTAGGCTAATTGGTTGGATCCAATTGAGCCCAAAACCATATCCATAAAGTCCAAATATAACTAATGGACCTTTTATTTTAATTGCACCTAATGGGCCTAAATTGGTTTCTTGGCAAATAAGGGTGATTCCTTAAATGGGCTTTGGTATTTGGGTTTAACCCATATTGTCCAAAAGTCCATGCCTTATGAAATTAATTAAAAGCCCATTGGACTTTAATTAAATTGACATTAGATGTTAATTGGGCTTTGAGACCCGTATCGATTAGATTTAGAATCTAAGTCGTAAAGGTACATTAAAAAGTGTAAATATTTAATTTGGAATTAAATAAATGAATTAGTATTAAATACAAATTGAATTGTATTTAATGTTGTAGTTTAATATAATTCGTGAATTTGTACTTTGAGTACTTATTCGTAAAACGAGTTTGACTCGCTCAAAATCAAATCGTTGTTTGAACATTGGATGGTCATTAATTTTCAGATTAATTAATTGGATTAGATTGATTGATAATATATTTTGTGTGAATACATGGATGCGATTTATGAATAATGTATATCAGATGTATATTAGATGGGTGAGGGCAATTTTGGAAATTGTTGTAATAAATTTAGAATTTATTAATTGGACCTGCGTGTCCAGCCTATTACCTCTTGACTCTTTGTATTTCTCTTCTCACCTATTCCCCTCAATGTAAATGAGGTTTCTTTAGAAGTGTTATGTAATCGGGTAGAAGTAATACTTGTTCTAGCGGGAGAGAGGAAAGAGAGAGATTTGTTCTAGGAACAATGTGTTAAGTATCCATCCGCATATCATTATTATATTTATTTATACGCGCCTTATTATGTTTTTAGAATGCATGTTTAAGGGTGTATGATGATGAGAAATTAACAAAGATAATTAATTGGTTGCCAATTACGTGAAAAACCCTCACTACATATTAAACATTTTTCCTTCCATTGAGTGATTCTTACACAAGATCCAAGACTGACACTGGTTTGTTGGCCAAAGTCAAGACCTTTGTCCGTTGCGGATGTGTTTGAATCATGAAGGTTTTGTTCCATATTAGTGTCTTGTCCAAGTTGTGATTTGTTGGCCAAATTTAAGATCACTTCTTATCCATCGACATCGATTACGAAGCTTTCCATGGTCAATGAGTTCCACTTAACTGGGATCATTAAGTTTGTTGTGCCAAAGCCAAGGCTTAATTGATTCAGAGGAAAAAGGTTAGGGAATATATTGGATATATTGGCATATATAAGATATATGTTCGGACTTGGATGTCCACCTATTGGAATTTAGGAATTGGATGAGATCCAATTGATCTTAGAGATCTACCTAGTTAATTATCATACAATTTGTTGGCCAAAGTCAAGATTGTGTGTTATTTAACGGGATCCTAGCCCACTAGGAAATAAGATTTCCCGAGTACTCCACAGAGGGTTAGAGGCTCGCCGAAAAATAGTGGGAGGCAAGTATTAAATTTGTAATACTCGTTTAGTTACTTGCCATACGCGCTCATTTCAATTTTTTCGTCAAATAAATTAATATATTAGTTGGACTAATATTTAATGTTGTTTTAAATTAAAACAGTTAGACTGTATTCAAACTACTTCAATTAATAGCTGATTTTATAATTGAATTATAGTAATCAATATAATTGAATTCAACCTATTAAATTATAGTTGATTATATAGTTAGACTATGCTAATCATTATAATAAATAGTACCTAAAATCGTTGATTCGATAGTTGGACTATTGGAATCAAGATAACTGAAAGATTAGTGTTTAAAACATAATCCTGGGTGAAAATATTTATTAAACAGCTTTAACTTTCAAATGGGAATAAAACTTCAGGATAGTCCTGAAAACCGAGAAGTTACTTTATTTGATATAGTGACGTCTCGAGCCTAAGCCCGAAGTTGAGCAAATAGTAGAACATGATATTTGGAATATTCATGTGATGATAAATTTAGTGCTTAATCTGTTATGCTTGCCGCAAAGACTCCTTAATTTCTTAGTCAGAACTAATGATTAGATCCTATAGTATGATATTGAAAAGGAAGGATTTTCATAATTCTATCCTAAGATCTTAGAAGTACAAATTGCAATAGAAAACTCTTGGAGAGTTAATGGCTATACTCAAGGAGACAAAGATAGAGTTTGCAATAAGGCAAGAAGCGCAAGGCGCACCTTACTTCGACATCCCAGAAAGCTAAGGCTTGGCCAAAGGCTTCTGGGGGTGGAAAAGGGTAAAGGCAAAGTCATTATAATCTTCTGGGAAGACAAAGGACATATCCCAAGATATCTACCTAAACTGTGGAAAATGGGGTCACTGTGTTGGCATTCTACGGTCCCAAGGATCGAATCAAAAGCATATAAACATGTGTGAATAACAACGACGAAGTTGCGGAATACTTACATCGATCGGTTGAGCGACGCGAGAGGCAACAAAGCTTCAAATTCTGCTCGGCAGTGGCAGTTCACAACTCACAATTTTTTCGGCCATGGATGTCTTCGTCAAGCTCCAAGCTTCGTCGAATGATTCCCGGCTCATGGGTAGACTTCCCTATCACATTCGCATGACTTCGTAGTGTGCTAGCACTCCCGATTTTGCCACAAAATCGCGACTCTTGGCTTCCCTTTGGCTCTCGGTTTTAACAGCAAACCAGAAGGTTTTTTCAGCCCCTTGGGCGTGTGGAGAAGAAGAAGAAAGAGAGGAGAGAGAGATGTGTTTTGTAGGTGGAAAGTATATCTAATACACTTTATTTATTTTCCAAAAACAAATAAATGATTTTCCAAATTTTTGATTTTCAAAAATCAAGTCATTAATGGCTTGCCAACTACCAACATCAACTCACATAAATCATGAATAGTAACTGGCGTCAATCACTCAAAGTGAAAGACATCCATCAATTGATTAACGAATGATGTGACGCTAGAAGCGACTAGCGATTTGACGTTCGATTTGACTTGCGTGCCGCACTCGAATTCGAAATGCGAATGCGCTCGTAAATAATCCCGGGCTCGGGTTCGCTAATTCCAAATTAATAAATTTTCCGTTGCGACGTAATTAAATCTAATTTAATTAAATAATCATGCCTAGCATAATCACTATTCACGTTGCTAACGAATTAATTCTAAATTAATTTGTTCACCCGAATTAAAATCTAATTTCAATTTCGCGTCGAAATCTAATTTCGTTTAATTAATCGAATATATTAATTTATCGATTAATTCCAAATTAATCGTTATCTCTCTTTAATTGATATTTTATCCCAGATAAAATATCCCCTCAATTAATCCCAGATTAATTTTCTCTTTATTAATTTAGAGTGCGAGTCATACGTCATCGGTGAATCTTTGGGAAGCGACCCATGAGATCCTCGGATATGTTGGCAGTGAATTCGGTCGTCGGACTATCCAAACACGTAAGTACCAAGTACTACATTTATACCGATTTACAAGACAAGGTTGGCCTCTAGAAAAACGCCATGCCTACCCAATTCTCCAGAAATATCCTTACAGGAATAAGGATCTATATCAGGCGTAGTATACGTGGTATTGTGTATGTATATCCAGTATCGGATGATCACGTGCTAGGCCTGGGGCTGGAATTGTGTCTGCCCCGTACGAAGTACATGTCGGATGTCTGGTAACTAGTCTCTATAATCGGATAAACATTACCTTGTAATTTTATCCCGATAGCTGCAATATTTAAGAGAACTAGTCCCGTATCCTACGTGACCATCATCTCCACTATGACTGGAGTGTTATTCCGTCTTGCCATCACACCCAACACACTACGATTCTCAATATACCCAACATTGGCGTACACAAAACCTGTTAAAGCCCTGGACGACCGCAACCAAAGTATATTGATTGTCGCAAGTATTAGCGGTGCAAGTCTCAGGTTAAGACCAAATACACCTACCCTGATTTCGGAGTTCCATAGACACATAGTCATACTACCAATGGAATTCCGAGGGGGTCTATCCAGAGCGAAGCTGTTTCCCGTACCATCGGTAAAACACAACTTCCTATTATACTTGCATGTCTATCCTATACCCAAATATATGAGAACGATGCCGTTGTGCCCTCACATCGCGTACAAGTGTAATACTATTCTTTTACATATTCATCGATGTCCAATCTCGATAATACTCTGACTAGGGATATTTAATGATTTATCCTTCGTGGACTGATACTGTCTCATATCATTCACAATCCAGGAACAAATCATAGGGGCCTCTTATCATTTATATATCTTGGTGGTCTAATCACAAATGATAAGAGTGCAATCTCATTTGTCACATAGTTAATTTGTACAACAACACCGTGATCTGTACAAATAGTGACGCTATAGGTCATAATTGTCCAACAATCTCCCACTTGACCTATAGCCAGTCACTCGAGTGTCTTACACCCGAACTATGTACGGTTGGCTCAAATTGCTGAGAAAATCTTTCGTCAACGGATTTGCATGATTATCGCCTGATGCGATTTATTCGATCATCACATCGCCGCTATGTATGTTTCGAACGAATCAGAAGATTATCGAAGTATGTATCTGGATCGTTGATGAGACCATTAATTCTTTAGCCTGTGCTCAAGCCTAGCTCAGCTGCTAACAAAATTATATCTAATCTAATTAGATTTGTTATCTACCCAAATGGCTTCTATTGCCGCCTCAGCTGCAGCAACAACCCGTATTTTTTTCTTTATTCGGTAACAATATCTTGCTTGGAAGATTTCCAGCTCACTGTTCCGTTATTTAAATTGTATAGTACCATTAGCGACTTATAGTCGTTTAATCGGTTTAGGAAACTTGCAATAGTGATCCCAGTCACTTCAAGTTCTCATTCTCCATATACTAAGACAATATCCTTAGATCTCTAAGATACTAACAGATGTTCTTAACATCAATCCAGTGACTATCATTTGGATTGGCTTGATGGTGACTTCATATGCTCAAAGCGTATGAGACACCAGGTCACGTACATTTTTTAATGTACGATTTCTCGGAGAGTTTTAACAACTTTAAATCTTTCCTAGAAGATCTTTATTCCTAGAATAAAGGTTGTTTCTCCCAATAATTCCACGGAGAAT
Organism: Zanthoxylum bungeanum; assembly: GCA_019454045.1. Taxonomy (NCBI): domain Eukaryota; kingdom Viridiplantae; phylum Streptophyta; class Magnoliopsida; order Sapindales; family Rutaceae; genus Zanthoxylum; species Zanthoxylum bungeanum. The sequence continues at coordinate 58,175 of SKCR01041281.1, forward strand.
TATCTCGAAAGCCAAGCTTTCACCGATTGTTATTTTGGGAATATCATTTCCAAGAAATGACATATTATCATTATTTATAGGATATTTATTGTCACTGCGCTCCCACTAACCTCATTATATACACAAGAATCATTTTCATTTTGAATTAAATCATAAACTATTATGATTACATCAAAACGATAATTCCAAGAACCTAATGCTTGCTTCAATCCAAACATGGATCGAATAACCTGCAAACCTTGTTTTCTTGTTATGGTACGACAAAACCGACATGATGTTGTAAACATACCCCAAAAGGTTTCATTTTCAGGAAAATGATTTTCCCGTAAAGCTGACATATTTCATAAATGAAACATGCATCATTAGCAAGCATTATCTAAATGGATTTACCGTGGCAACAGGTAAAAGGTTGAATCGAAATCAACACAATGTTGATAACGATACCTTTTCGCTAAAAGCCTAGCTTTATACGTTGGTATATTGCCATCCATGTATGTCTTCCTTGAAGACTTATACAGTACCAGTAGGCACAATGCCTTGCGGTACTTCAACTAGTATCCAAACATAGTTGATATACATGGAATCCATTTTGGATGTCATGGCACTTTGCCATAATTGGGAGTCGATACCTTGTATCACTTCCTCGTACGTAGTCAGTTGGTATACCTCAATAAGATAGACATCTTTATGAGGTGAGATCAGAAACCCTTACCCCAGGTTGTTTTCTGAATCTCTCCGACATACGCGGTTCTTGTGTATTTGAAGATTAATGTTATAGTTTCATCCTTGATGAACTATTTATGTTCCATTAGGAATCGGTGCCTTGAATTGTATTACTCTGATTTCTCATCGAGTTTTACTATCCTTTCACTTACCACTGCATATCGGTATTCCTCTTAGGAAAACCGCATGGCGAGCAACAATCTAATTGTTCTCTTATGAGATGTATAAGTACTATACTTTGGTATCCCTATGATAACCTCCAATTGGCACTTATCCAATTTGGGTTTTAGTTTGGTATCATCCAAACGTATGCATAGCATACCCAAAAATTCAGGAATGGGAAACCCGGTTTCTTTCCCGTTCATATCTAATATGAAATCTGTTAAACAGGTTTTTATGGAACCTTATTCTAAATAAGTTATGCACTGTTATGCTTATCCGTTGAAGGAAATGGTAACTCAGAGCGACTCATGATTGACCTTATCATGTCTAACAAAATTCGGTTACTCAGTTCGGACACACCATCAATTGGCGTGTTCCGGGAGGAGTCCTCATAGAAAAAATACTATACTCTTTCTAGTATATTAGAAACTTATTGCTTAATTATTTTCCATTACGGTCTTACCGTGATAGTTTAATACTTTAGCCGATCTGTTTTTCTATTTCGTGTCTAAACTCTAAAAGTTTTCGATTTGTGTTTCGAAAGAAACACGTAACCATAACGCGATGCCGCATCCGTAAAGGTCACGAAATATTCATTTCCACCTCTAGCCTAGCTAGACATGGGCCCACTTGCTTCACTATGAACTAGGGCTAACAAATTGGTGGCATTTTCACTTTTACCAAGTAAATATGGTATAGGCACTTTGCCTAATAAACTAGATTCGTAGACTTTATTTGATTAGGATCAAATTAGTCCTAGTACCCACTTTTCGAAAGTGTGGATATACGATTCTTGTTTTAGTTATGTCCCAGACAACAATGCCACAATTAAGTTTCATCTGATCAAATCAGTTGAGCTATTTTTTTGTCATGTTTGAGATTTATTTATATTCAAAATATAAACTCTGTTATTCACATCTAATGTGTATATCTCAATATCATCTTTATATAATAAAACACTTTAGTGTTCTAGAATATAAAGGTTCACCCGCAGCGGGTTAAACACTGATATAGAGATAATGTTTCTAGTCAAACTAGTTACATTATAACAGTTTCCAAATTTAGGTACACACCCAAAGGTAGTTCCTAAACTTAGGTATCTACGGTTAAAACAGCGACTTTCGTCCCGTTTCCAATCCATAGATTAAATCGCAATTGAGGTCAGTATCCTGCTCATAGCAGATTCTGAACATCAATAAATATTTATATCACACTAAGTATCTAAAATCCAATTTTAATATTAGTAGTGAACATAATTATGACAAACATATTTGAAGTCAGAGCCTTGCCCCGTCTTCAGTTCCTTCATGTCTGCTTTGTCCAAACGACAATCACACTTCCGCGATCCCGTTTGCCACAATTAAGCAGACATTTTGGGATATGTCATTTATCTTCCTAGAAGATTATAATGATTTTGCCTTTACCCTTTTTCACATTCCAGTAGCCTTTGGCCAAGCCTCGGGTTTCTAGAATATTGAAGTAAGGTGCGCCTTGCGCTACTTGCCTAATTGCAAACTTTGACTTTGTCTCATTGAGAATAGTCATTAACTCTCCAAGAGTTATGTATTGCAATTTTAGTACTTCTAAAATCTAAGTATAGATTTATGAAGATCATTCAATTTCAGTATCATACTTTAAGGATCTAATCCTTAGTTCTGACAAAGAAATTAAGGAGTCTACTGCGACAAGCTTAATGGATTAAGCATTAAAGTTATCATTACATAAATCTTCCAAAGATTATGCTCTACTATTTGCTTAATTTCACGCTTAGGCTTAATATGTTATTTTATCAAATAAAGTAACTTATTATTTTTCCAGGACCATCCTGAAATTTATTCCTAATTTTGAAAATTAAACCATTTAAATACATTTTCCCTAGGATTATATTTTAAATGTCAATCTTTCAATTTTATCTTGATTTTAATAGTTCAACTATTTAATCAACGATTTCGGTACTATTTATTATAATGATTACAATAGTCCAACTATTTAATCAACTATAATTTAATAAATTAAAATCAATTATATTTATTACTATAATCCAATTATAAAATCAACTATAAATGAATAGTTTGAATATAGTCCAACTATTTATTAAAACAACAATTAAATATTAGTCCAACTAACATTTAATTTATTTGACAAATGATATTTGTTTTGAGCGCATATGGCAAGTAATTAAACGAGTATTGCAAATTCAATTCTTGCCTCCCACTATTTTTCGGCGAGCCTCTAACCCTCTGTCGAGTACTCGGGAAACCGTGTTTCCTAGCAGGCTAGGATCCCGTTAAATATCACACAATCTTGACTTTGGCCAACAAATTGTATGATAATTAACTAGGTAGATCTCTAAGATCGATTGGATCCAATCCAATTCCTAGATTCGGTAGGGGGACATCCAAGTCCGAAATATATATCTTATATATTCCAATACATCCAATGTATTACCTAACCTTTTTCCTCTGAATCAACTAAGCCTTGGCTTTGGCACAACAAACTTAGTGATCCCAGTTAAGCGCGGCCCATTGACCATGGAAAGCTTCGTAATCAATATTGATGGACAAGAAGTGGTATTAACTTTGGCCAACAAATCACAACTTGGACAAGACACCAATATGGAACAAAGCCTTCGTGATTCAAACACATCCTTGACAGACAAAGGCCTTGACTTTGGCCAACAAGCCAATGCCAGTCTCGGATCTTGAGTGAGAATCACTCAATGGAATGAAAGACGCTTAATATTTAGCGAGGGTTTTTTGCGTGCAAATTGACAACCAATTTATTATCTTTGTTAAGGTCTCATCATCATACACCCTTAACCATGCATTCTAAACACATAATAAAGCGCATATGAATAAATAATAATGATATGCAGATGTATATTTTACACATTGATCCTAGATCAAATCTCTCCCTTTCTCTCTCCCGCTAGCACATGTATTACTTCTACCCGTTACACTACACATCTAAAGAAACCTCATTTGCATTGAGGGGAATAGGTGAGAAGAGAATACAAAGAAATGAGAGGTAATAAGGCTGGACACGCAGGTCCAATTAGTAAATCAAATTTATTACAATTATTTCTAAAATTATCCCACCCATCTAATATCCATCCGATATATATTATTCATGCATCGCAACCATGTATTCACACAAGCATGTTATCAATCAATTTAATCAAATTAATTAATCTGATAATTAGTGATCATCCAATGTTCAAACAACGATTCGATTTTGCTCGAGTCAAACTCATTTTTCGAATAAGTACTCAAAGTATGAATTCTCGAATTAAATTAAACTACATAATTAAATCCAATTCAATTTGTATTTAATTCTAATTCGCTATTTAATTCCAAATTAAATACTACACTTTATTTGACGAACCTTTACGACTTAAATTCCAAATTTAATCGTTACGGGTCTCAAAGCCCGATTTATATCCAATATTAATTTAATTAAAGTCCACTGGGCTTTTAATTAATTTATTGAGGCGTGGACTTTTGGTCAACTCGGGTCAAACCGATAACCAAAGTCCAATCCGGGAATTACCCCATAAACCTAGAAATCAATTTAGGCCCATTAGGCTCAATTAAACTTTAAAGGTCCATTAAGTCACATTTGAGCTTTATGGAAGCGGTTTTGGGCATAATTGGATCCAACTAATTTTGCCTAAACCCAACTTTGTACAACAAAGCCCAATTAGCCCAATTACAACACTTAAGCCCAAATCCAATTTCAAGCCCATTTAACTAAACACAAAAATTCCAAATTTAATATTTAGTTAAACTAAATTGTATTAACATAATTAATCACCCAAATAAATATTTCCAAAACACCAAATTAGTACTAATTAATCATGTCATTTTCATCATCACATGGCCAACACATTTTGATTAAAATCAAACCCATTTCATGCTACACAAAGTCTCGGCCAAAGGGGATTATTTTGTCCAAATCAAATTCAATCCAATCAAATTCAATTCAACATTAAATCAATATCCCCAATTGATTTCCAACACATCCAATGATCAAAATATCAAAAATTCACCAAGACATTTTAGGGCATATCTCTCGGCCAAGCAAGAAGATTTGGGGAAAAATGTTCCAAACATAATTTAATCAAATTGATCCAATCAATCCTCAATTAAACATGTATTAAGCATACTCAAAAATCAAATTTATTCAAATCATGCTCAAATACAATTTACCCAAATTTTAAGCCTAAATTTGTTTCATGCTTTTAACAACGCTCTGATACCATTGTTGGTGTTCTACGGTCCCAAGGATCGAATCAAAAGCATATAAACATGTGTGAATATAAACGACGAAGTTGCTGAATACTTACATTGATCAATTGAGCGACTCGAGAGGCAAAAAAGCTTCAAATTCTGCTCGGCAATGGTAGTTCACAACTCAATTTTTTCGGCCATGGATGTCTTCGTCAAGCTCCAAGCTTCGTCGAATAATTCCAGGCTCATGGGTAGACTTCCCTATCACCTTCGCATGACTTCGTAGTGTGCTAGCACTCCCGATTTTGCCACAAAATCGCGACTCTTGGCTTCCATTTGGCTCTCGGTTTTAACAGCAAACCAGAAGGTTTTTTCAGCCCCTTGGGCGTGTGGAGAGGAAGAAGAAAGAGAGGGGAGAGAGATGTGTTTTGTAGGTGGAAAGTGTATCTAATACACTTTATTTATTTTCCAAAAACAAATAAATGATTTTCCAAATTTTTGATTTTCAAAAATCAAGTCATTAATGGCTTGCCAACTACCAACATCAACTCACATCAATCATAAATAGTGACTGGCATCAATCACTCAAAGTGAAAGACAACCGTCACTTGATTGACGAATGATGTGACGCTAGAAGTGACTAGCGATTTGACGCTTGATTGACTTGCGTACCGTACTCGAATTCGAAATGCGAATGTGCTCGCAAATAATCCCGGGCTCGGGTTCGCTAATTCCAAATTAACGAATTTTCCTTTGTGACATAATTAAATCTAATTTAATTAAATAATCATGCCTAGCATAATCACTATTCACGTCGCTAAAGAATTAATTCTAAATTAATTCGTTCACCCGAATTAAATTATAATTTTAATTCCGCGTCGAAATCTAATTTCGTTTAATATATCGAATATATTAATTTATCGATTAATTCCAAATTAATCGTTATCTCTCTTTAATTGATATTTTATCCCAGATAAAATATCCCCTCAAATAATCCCAGATTAATTTTCTCTTTATTCTAATTAATCCCAGATTAATTTAGAGTGTGAGTCATACGTCATCGGTGAATCTTTGGGAAGTGACCCATGAGATCCCCAGATATGTTGGCAGTAAATTCGGTCGTCGCATTATCCAAACACGTAAGTACCAAGTACTACGTTTATACCGATTTACAAGACAATGTTGGCCTCTAGCAAAGCGCCATGCCTACCCAATTCTCCGGAAATATCCTTACAGGAATAAGGATCTATATCAGGCGTAGTATACGTGGTATTGTGTATGTCGATCTAATATCGGATGATCACGTGCTAGGCCTGGGGCTGGAATTGTGTCTGCCCCGTACGAAGCACATGTCGGATGTCTGGTAACTAGTCTGTATAATCGGATAAACATGACCTTATCATTTTATCCCGATAGCTGCGGCATTTAAGAGAACCAGTCCCGTATCCTACGTGACCATCATCTTCACTATGACTGGAGTGATATTCCGTCTTGACAACACACCCAACACACTACGATTCTCAATATACCCAACATTGGCGTACACAGAACCTGTTAAAGCCCTGGACGACCGTAAACAAAGTATATTGATTGTCGCAAGTATTATCGGTGCAAGTCTCAGGTTAAGACCAAATACACCTATCCTGATTTTGGAGTTCCATAGACACATAATCATACTACCAATGGAATTCCGAGGGGGTCTATCCAGAGCGAAGCTGTTTCCCGTACCATCGATAAAACATAACCTCCTATTACACTTGTATGAGTATCCTATACCCAAATATATGAGAACTACGTCGTTGTGCCCTCATAACGCGCACAAGTGTAATACTATTCTTTTACGTATTCAGCGATGTCCAATCTCGATAATACTCTGACTAGGGATATTTAATGATTTATCCTTCGTGGACTGATATTGTCTCATATCATTCTCAATCCAGGAACAAATCATAGGGACCTCCTATCATTTATATATCTTGGTGTTCTAATCACAAATGATAAGAGTGCAATCTCTTTTGTCACATAGTTAATTTGTACAACAACACCGTGATCTGTACAATTAGTGACGCTATAGGTCATAATTGTCCAACAATCTCCCACTTGACCTATAGCCAGTCACTCGAGTGTCTTACACCCGAACTATGTACGGTTGGCTCAAATTGCTGAGAAAAGCTTTCGTCAGCGGATTTGTATGATTATCGTCTGATGCGATTTATTCGATCATCACATCGCCGCTATGTATGTTCTGAACGAATCAGATGATTATCAAAGTATGTATCTGGATCGTTGATGAGACCATTAATTCTTTAGCCTGTGCTAAAGCCTAGCTCAGCTGCTAATAAAAATATATCTAATCTAATTAGATTTGTTATCGACCCAAATGGCTTCTATTGCCGCCTCAGCTGCAGCAACAACCCGCATTTGTTGTTTATTCGGTAACAGTATCTTGCTTGGAAGATTTCCAGCTCACTGTTCCGTTATTTAAACTGTATAGTACCATTAGCGACTTATAGACGTTTAATCAGTTTAAGAAACTTGCAATAGTGATCCCAGTCACTTCAAGTTCTCATTCTCCATATACTAAGACAATATCCTTAGATCTCTAAGATACTAACAGATGTTCTTAACATCAATCCAGTGACTATCATTTGGATTGGCCTGATGGTGAATTCATATGCTCAAAGCATATGAGACACCAAGTCACGTACATTTTTCAATGTACGATTTCTCGAAGAGTTTTAACAACTTTGAATTTTTCCTAGAAGATCTTTATTCCTAGAATAAAGGTTGTTTCTCCCAATAATTCCACGGAGAATTATCTCGAAAGCCAAGCTTTCACCGATTGTTATTTTGGGAATATCATTTCCAAGAAATGACATATTATCATTATTTATAGGACATTTATTGTCAGTGCGCTCCCACTAACCTCCTTATATACACAAGAATCATTTTCGTTTTGAATTAAATCATAAACTATTATGATTACATCAAAACGATAATTCCAAGAACCTAATGCTTGCTTCAATCCAAACATGGATTGAATAACCTGCAAACCTTGTTTTCTTGTTATGGTACGACAAAACCGACAGGATGTTGTAAACATCCTCCAAAAGGTTTCATTTTCAGGAAAGTGATTTTCCCGTAAAGCTGACATATTTCATAAATGAAACATGCATCATTAGCAAGCATTATCCAAATGGATTTACCGTGGCAACAGGTAAAATGTTGAATCGAAATCAACACAATGTTGATAACGATACCTTTCCGCTAAAAGCCTAGCTTTATACGTTGGTATATTGCCATCCATGTATGTCTTCCTTGAAGACTTATACAGTACCAGTAGACACAATGCCTTGCGGTACTTCAACTAGTATCCAAACATAGTTGATATACATGAAATCCATTTTGGATGTCATGGCACTTTGCCATAATTGGGAGTCGATACCTTGTATCACTTCCTCGTACGTAGTCAGTTGGTATACCTCAATAAGATAGACATCTTTATGAGGTGAGATCAGAAACCCTTACCCCATGTTGTTTTCTGAATCTCTCCCACATACGTGGTTCTTGTGTATTTGAATATTAATGTTATAGTTTCATCATTGATGAACTATTTATGTTCCATTAGGAATCGGTGCCTTAAATAGTATTACTCTGATTTTTCATCGAGTTTTACTATCCTCTCACTTACCACTGCATATCGGTATTCCTCCTAGGAAAACCGCATGGCGAGCAACAATCTAATTGTTCTCTTATGAGATGTATAAGTACTATACTTTGGTATCCCTAGGATAACCTACAATTGGCACTTATCCAATTTGGGTTTTAGTTTGGTATCATCCAAACGTATGCATAACATACCCAAAAATTCAGGAATGGGAAGTGACCCGTGAGATCCCCGGATATGTTGGCAGTAAATTCGGTCGTCGGATTATCCAAACACGTAAGTACCAAGTACTACGTTTATACCGATTTACAAGACAATGTTGGCCTCTAGCAAAGCGCCATGCCTACCCAATTCTCCGGAAATATCCTTACAGGAATAAGGATCTATTTCAGGCGTAATATATGTGGTATTGTGTATGTCGATCTAGTATCAGATGATCACGTGCTAGGCCTGGGGCTAGAATTATGTCTGCCCCGTACGAAGCACATGTCAGATGTTTGGTAATTAGTCTCTATAATCGGATAAACATGACCTTGTCATTTTATCCCGATAGCTGCGGCATTTAAGAGAACCAGTCCCGTATCATACGTGACCATCATCTCCACTATGACTGGAGTGATACTTCCGTCTTGACATCACACCCAACACACTACGATTCTCAATATACCCAGCATTGGCGTACACAGAACCTGTTAAAGCCCTGGACGACCGTAAACAAAGTATATTGATTGTCGCAAGTATTATCGGTGCAAGTCTCAGGTTAAGACCAAATACACCTATCCTGATTTTGGAGTTCCATAGACACATAATCATACTACCAATGGAATTCCGAGGGGGTCTATCCAGAGCGAAGCTGTTTCCCGTACCATCGATAAAACATAACCTCATATTACACTTGTATGAGTATCCTATACCCAAATATATGAGAACTACGTCGTTGTGCCCACACAACTCGCACAAGTGTAATACTAGTCTTTTACGTATTCAGCGATGTCCAATCTCGATAATACTCTGACTAGGGATATTTAATGATTTATCCTTCGTGGACTGATACTGTCTCATATCATTCTCAATCCAGGAACAAATCATATGGAACTCCTATCATTTATATATCTTGGTGATCTAATCACAAATGATAAGAGTGAAATCTCCTTTGTCACATAGTTAATTTGTACAACAACACCGTGATCTGTACAAATAGTGACGCTATGGTTCGTAATTGTCCAACACACTGAAGCGTGACTGCCGTATGGACAAGGCAGACATGAAGGAATTGAAGACGGTGCAAGGCTCCAACTTCAAATATGTTTGTCATAAACGTGTTAACTGCTAGTATTAAAATTGGATTTTAGATACTGGATGTGGTACATAAATATGTGCTGATGTGCAGAATCTGCTGAGAGCAGGATACTGACTTCAGATGAGATCCATCTACGAATTGAAAATGGGACGACAATCGCTGTTTTAACCGTAGATACCTAAGTTTAGGAACTACCCTTCGGGTGTGTAACTTAAATTAGGAAACTGTTATAATGTAACTAGTTTGACTAGAAATATTATCTCTATATCAGGGTTTAACCCGTTGCGGGTATACCTTTATATTCTAGAACACTAAATTGTTTTATTTTATAAATATGATATTGAGATAAACACATTAAATGTGAATAACAACATTTATATTTTGAATATAAATAAATCTCATACATATGACATGACAAACAAAAAGCTCAAACTGAATTAATCAGTTGAGACTTATAAGTGGCATTGTTGTCTGGGACATAATTAAACAAGACTCATATATCCACACTTTCGAAGAGTGGGTACTAGGACATATTTGATTCCATTCAAATAATGTCTACGAATCTAGTTTATAAGGCAAAATGCCTAAAATACTTTTTACTTGGTAAAAGTACAAATGCCACCGATCTGTTAGCCCTCGTTCATAATGACGTAAGTGGGCCCATATCTAGCTAGGCTAGAGGTGGATATGAATGTTTCGTGACCTTTACGGACGTGGCATCGTGTTATGGTTCTATGTTTCTTATGAAACATGGATCAGAAAATTTTGATAAAATCAGAGAGTTTCGACACGAAGTAGACAAACAGATCGGCTAAAGTATTAAACATCATGATTGGATCGTGATGAAAATACTTAAGCAATAAGTTTCTCAAATACTTGAAAGAGTATAGTATTCTTTCAATGAGGACTCTTCCCGGAACACGTCAATTTGACGGTGTGTCCGAACTGAGAAACCGAATTTTGTTGGACATGATAAGGTTAATCATGAGTCACTCTGAGCTACCATTTCCTTCAAGGGATACGCATGAACAGTGCAAAACTTATTTAGAATAAGGTTCCATAAAAATCTGTTAGACAGACTTCATATTAGATATGAATATGAAAGAAACTGGGTTTTCTCATTCCTGAAGATTTGGGAATGCTAGGCATACCTTTGGATGATACCAAACTATAACCCAAATCGGATAAGTGCCTAAGTTGTGGGTTATCCTAGGGTAACCAAAGTATAGTACTTATACAACTCACATGAGAATAATTTAATTTTTGCTCGCCATGTATTTTTCCTAGAGGAATACCGATATGCAGTGGTAAGTGGGAGGAAAGTAAAACTCGATGAAAATCTTCGAATACACAAGAACCGCGCAAGTCGGAGAGAGTCGGAAAACAACCTTGAGTATGGGTTTCTGATCTTATCTCATAAAGATGTCAATCTTATTGAGGAATACAAACTGACTAAGTATGAGGAAGTGATACAAGGTATCGACTCCCTATTATGGCAAAGTGCCATGAAGTACGAAATGGATTCCATATATACCAACCTAGTTTGGACACTAGTTGATGTACCAGAAGGCATTGTGCCTATTGGTACTATATCAGTCTTCAAGGAAGACATACATGGAAGGTAACATACCAACGTACAAAGCTGGGCTTATAGCGAAAAGGCATCGTTATCAACATTGTGTTGATTACGATGAAACCTTTTAACCGTTGCCATTGTTAAATCCATTTGGACAATGCTTGCTGATGCTGCATGTTTCATTTATGAAATATGGCAGCTAAACATCAAAATCGCTTTCCTTAAACGAAAACCTTTTGGTGAATGTTTATAACATCCTGACGATTTTGTCGTACCAAAACGAGCAAACAAGGTTTGCAAGTTATTCTATCCATGGATGGATTGAAGCAAGCATTGTGTTCTTGGAACAATCGTTTTGATGTAATCATAATGGTATATGATTCAATTCAAAAGGAAAATGATTCTTGTGTATATAAGGAGGTTAGTGGGAGCGCACTGACAGTGAATGTCCTATAAAATAATGATATGTCATTTCTTGGAAATGATATTCCTATAATACAATCGATGAAAGCTTGGCTTTCATGAAAAATTCTCCGTAGAATTCTTGGGAGAAACAACCTTTATTCTAGGAATAAAGATCTACTAGGATAGATTTAAAGTTGTTAATACTCTCCGAGAACTCATACATTGAAATAAATGTACGCGACCTGGTTTCTCATATGCTTTGAGCATATGGAGTCACAATCGGGCCAATCCAAGTGATAGTCACTGGATTGATGTTAAGAACATCCTTAAGTATCTTAGATTAACTAAGGATACTTTCTTATACTATGGAGAATGAGAACTTGAAGTGACTTGGTTCACTCTTGCAAGTTTCCTAACCGATAAAAATGACTATAAGTCGTAACAAAGGTACTATAAAGTTTGAATAACGGAACAGTGAGCTGCAAATCTTCCAAGAAAGATACTGTTACCAAATAAACAACAAAAACGGATTATTGCTGCAGCTGAGGCAGCAATAGAAGCCTTTTGGGTCGATAATAATCCTAATCAGATTAGGAATAGTTTTGTTAGCAGCTGAGCTAGGCTACAGCACATGCTAAAGAATTAATGGTCTCATCAACGATCTAGATATTTATTTCAATATTCATCTGATTCATTCGGATCATACATCGTGGCGATGTGATGGTCGAATAAATCGCATCAGATGATAACCTTGCAAATCCGCTGACGAAAGATTTTCCTCAGCAGAAGCTTGAGTGAACCATACATAGTTCGGGTGTAGGACATTTGAGTGATTGGCTATAGGCTAAGTGGGAGATTGTTGGACAATTATAACCCATAGCATCACTATTTGTACAGATCATTCGTTGTTGTACAAATTAACTATGTGACAAAGGAAATTGCCCTTTTATCATTTGTAATTAGATTACCAAGATGTATAAATGATAGAAGGTCCATATGATTAGTTCCAGATTGAGATGATATGAGACAATATCAATCCATAAAGGTTTAATCATTAATATCACTAGTCAGAGTATTATCGAGATTGGACATCGATAATGGGTAAAAGACTAGTATTACACTTGTGCACATTGTGGGAGCATAACATCATAGTTCTCATATATTTGGGTATATGATACTCATGCAAGTGTAAGTCCTAACGAATCAGATGAATATTTTAAGTATATATCTGGATCTTTGATGAGACCATTAATTATTTAGCTTGTGCTGTAGCCTAGCTCACATAATAACAGAACTACTCCTAATCTAATTAGGATTATTATCGATCCAAAAGGCTTCTATTGTTGGCTCAGCTGCAGCAATATTATGCTTTTGTGTTTATTCGGTAACAGTATCTTGCTTTGAAGATTTCCAGCTCACTGTCTCATTATTCAAACTTTATTTTACCATTCTTACGACTTATAGTCGTTTTATTGGTTTGGAAACTTGCAGCAGTGAACCCAGTCAGTTCAAGTTCTCCTTCTCCATAGTATAAGACATCATCCTTAGTTCAGCTAAGATACTAAAGGATGTTCTTAACATCAATCCAGTGACTATCACTTGGATTGGCCTGATTGTGACTCCATATGCTCAAAGCATATGAGACACCAGGTCGCGTACATTTATTTCAATGTACGAGTTCTCGGAGAGTACCAACAACTTTTAGATCTATCCCAGTAGATCTTTATTCCTAGAATAAAGGTTGTCTCTCCAAAGAATTATACGGAGAATTTTCATGAAAGCCAAGCTTTCATCGACTATATTATGGGAATATCATTTCCAAGAAATGATGTATCATCATTATTTAAGACATTCATTGTCAGTACGCTCCCAATAACCTCCTTATATACACAAGAATCATTTTCATTTTTGAATTAAATCATACACCATTATGATTACATCAAAACGATAATTCCAAGAATGCTATGCTTGCTTCAATCCATCCATGGATCGAATTAACTTGCAAACCTTGTTTGCTCGTTTTGGTACGAGAAAACCGTCAGGATGTTATAAACATCCTCCAAAAGGTTTCCGTTAAGGAAAACAATTTTGACATTCAGCTGCCAAATTTCATAAATGAAACATGCAGCATCAGCAATCATTATCCAATGGATTTAACCATGGCAATGAGTAAAAGGTTTCATTGTAATCGACACAATGTTGATAACGATACCTTTTCGCTACAAGCCCAACTTAGTACGTTGGTATGTTGCTGTTGGACAGTTATGGCCCATAGCATCACTATTTGTACAGATCATGGTGTTGTTGTACAAATTAACTATGTGACAAATGAAATTACTCTTCTATCATTTGTAATTAGATTACCAAGATGTATAAATGATAGAAGGTCCATATGATTAGTTCCAGATTGAGATGATATGAGACAGTATCAATCTACGAAGGTTTAATCATTAAATATCCCTAGTCGTAGTATTATCGAGATTGGACATCGATAATGTGGAATAGAATAGTATTAAACTTGTGCGCGTTGTGTGAGCATAACGACATAGTTCTCATATATTTGGGTATAAGATCCTCATGCAAGTGTAATAGGAGGTTGTGTTTACCGATGGTATGGAAACAGCTTCGCTCTGGATAGACTCCTCGAAATTCCATTGGTATTATGACTATGTGTCTATGGAAGTCCGAATCAGGGTAGGTGTATTTGGTCTTAACTTGAGACTTGCACCGCTAATACTTATGATAATCAATATGTTTTGGTTTTGGTCATCCAGGGCTTTAACATGTTCTGTGTACGCCTCTTCTGGGTATATTGAGAATCATAGTGTATTGGGTGTGATGTCGAGATGGAAGTATCACTCCAGTCATAGTGGAGATGATGATCACGTAGGATATGGAACTGGTTCTCTTATGTACTGCAGTCATCGGGATAATATGACTAGGTCATGATTATCCGATTATAGAGACTAGTTACCAGAGATCCGATATGTGTTTCGTACGGGGCAGACACAATTCCAGCCCCAGGACTTGCACGTGACATCCGATGCTGGATCGAAATACGCAATACTATGTATACTACGCCTGATATAGATCACATATTCTAGTAAGAATATTTCTGGAGAATTGGGTAGGCATGATGCTTTGCTAGAAGCCAACCATGTCTTGTAAATCAGTAAAAATGTAGTACTAGGTATGTACGTTTCGGATAGTCCGACGACCGGATTTACTGCCAACATATCCGGGGATCTTATGGGTCGCTTCCCGAAGAATGACCGATGACGTATGACTCGCACTTTATTAATCTGGGATTAATTAGATGAGAGAGAAAATTAATCTGGGATTAATTACAGAGATATTTTATCTGGGATAAAATATTATTTTTAAAGAGAGAAAACGATTAATTGGAATTAATCGATAAATTAATATATTCGATATATTATACGAAATTAAATTTCGACGCGGAATTAAAATTAGATTTTAATTCGGGCGAATGAGTTAATTTATAATTAATTCGCTAGCGATGAGAATAGTAATTTTGTTAGGCAAAGTTATTTAATTAATTAGATTTAATTTCGTCGCAACGAAACATTCGTTAATTCGGAATTATCGAACCCGAGCCCGAGAGTGTTTGCGGGCCCACTCGCATTGGAATTCAAGTGCGACCCACAAGTCACATCAAACGTCAAATCACTAGTCAATCAAGTGATGGAAGTCACATCACTTTGAGTAAAGTGATGTCAAGTCACTTTTGATGTGAATAGTTGATGTAAGTTGTTGATGCATTTAATGCATTTTTTGTCTCCAAAATTTTTAGCTTTTGGAAAAGCTTTGACTAAAATTTTGGTATATGTTTTTAGAGAAACATTACACAAAATAAGGAATTATTCTCTCTCTCTTCTTCCCTTAGAATTTGGCAAGGACCAATGTGGGACACAGAAACTGGACGACGCATGCTGTTCCAGGCTCGGGGGCCTAGTTGGGAGTACGGAGTAGCCAATGGAGGACTAAATCGGAGAATAAGGGAGTCGCCACCCGGTGTGAACCGGGACAAAGATTAAGGCCGCACTCACCCCTCGCAAGGGAAAACCTCAAACCATTGGGTTCGGAATGGTCCCTTACTTATGCAACTTGTAATGTAAAGATTTATGCAATAATCCAACCAAGCCTATGACATATATTTCCAAGTGCACCACAATCCTAAATTCACATGCTTAAAAGTATAGTTTACATCTAACATACATGAAACCAAATCTTATTGCCAAATTCACATGCTCAAAGGTAGGCTTTGCAACAACAAGCACATAACGTCATAAGAATTCAATCATTCATGTAAATATAAACACAAACAGTCATGGTAACATTTGCATGTAATGTAAAGGAAATCAAAATGACGACAAATAATATTGTAGGCGCATTATGTAAAGAAGCATATAAGATATGGTCAAGATAACCGCATGATAAACGAAATCAATACAACCACATAACTTGATAAGATGAAGAAAGACACGAATTTAAACATGTCAAAGATGAACAATCAAAGATGCAATTTTACATTAAAGATGAACATGCCATAATGTGATACTAAAGGATGCAACTAACATGAGTGAAGGAAAGGAATACCGAGAAGAAGAGAAATGCAATATGCGCCTATATCCGTGCAATTATGCCAATTTTCCATTAAGCATGTTACATATGTGCCAGATTATGCAATGATATGTCATATAGATGAATGATGAGGAAAGAAAACATGTCACAACTTGAGCAACAAGAAGTGGAAAAAAAATAAAGTGCATAAAAATGACATTTGCAAAAACAGCGATAAATTGTGTAATAAAACGCGGCAAAACATCATGGCAAAGGTAGCCTTATGGCATTTTCCCTCGAATGGAGGACCTTAAAACCACCCTAGTTAAGCCCATGCGCACATATTACATAATCAAATGCAATAAATAAAGAAGCATAAGAAAGGATTTTTGTAAAACAGCGATAAATAGTGTAATAAACAGCGCGGCAAAACATCATGGAAAATGTAGCCTTATGGCATTTCCCTCGAATGGAGGACCTTAAAACCACCCTAGTTAAGCCCATGCGCACATATTACATAATCAAATGCAATAAATAAAGAAGCATAAAGAAAGGATTTTTGTAAAACAACGATAAATAGTGTAATAAATAGCGCGGCAAAAATCATGGCAAAGGTAGCCTTATGGCATTTACCTCGAATGGAGGACCTTAAAACCACCCTAGTTAAGCCCATGCACACATATTACATAATCAAATGCAATAAATAAAAAGCATAAAGAAAGGATTTTTGTAAAACAGCGATAAATAGTGTAATAAACAGCGCGGCAAAACATCATGGCAAAGGTAGCCTTATGGCATTTTCCCTCGAATAGAGGACCTTAAAACCACCCTAGTTAAGCCCATGCGCATATTACATAACCAATGCAATAAAAAAAAATAAATAAATAAAGAATATCGGATTTCGTATACCCGATTGAACACATCTCTCGTCCAATCAAGTATACATCATCCGGCGCGGCGAAGCCTCGGGTAAAGGATTTTAACCCCTTTAAGGGGACCTTTCATCACACTTGCTAAGCCCATGCTCATCATATCCATATGACATAAATGAATGATATGCGGAAATTAAAAGAAAGAAAAATTAAACGGCAAATAATCAATTGAACAAGATAACATAAAACCAACAAGTGCCGTTTGCTCAAGTGGTACGTGGAATTGTTGCCCAAGTTCAGACCGCACTACCGTCCATTCGGATTCGGCTACGGAATTTACGTCTGAGTTGCCATCCTATATACCACAAGAGACGACACTTCCATTCATCCAAAATCCACAACAAAACATCATACACACAACAAATGCCACAAATACAGAAAATATAATCAAAATAAATGACCAGAAATTAAATAAGAATAAGTGTGAAAGATACCCTCAGGTCTAACTTTTTAGTCGTCCTCGGACTTGCGTTTCGCGGAGATCGGAAGGGATAAAAGCTCCTTACTCTTCCGGTTCACTAGCTTGACGTTTTGGCTCGCTGTTCCACTTTTTCCCACTGTTTTGGCGTCGATTTGCTGCTGTTTTTGACGTGTTTTCTGCTCACTGTTTCAGGTCTTATTTCTGTTTTGGTGGACTGTTTGTGCGTGTTTTAGGGGGCTATTTGTATTGATTTTTTGTGATTTTTTAGGGTTAAATGTGCAGTTTTTACTCACTGGTTTGGGGGTATTTGGGGCTGTTTGAAGGGCTAAAATTTGGCACAAGGGTTGCTGTTTTGCGCACACTGCATGCATGCACAGAGGGCGTGTTCTGGTTTTTGGGGCGTAGATGTGCTGCTGTTTTGGGTGTTTTTACTGGATGTAGCTGCTATTTTTGATGTTATTTTGTGGTGATTAGGGGCTGTGATGGTGGTGATAAGGGTTGTTGTTAATCAGCCAAGGATGGGGATGATGGATGTCTTGTTCTCGGCTAAGAGAGAATGAGAGAAGAAGAGAAGGGTTTCTGGTGGTGTCTTCCAATTGCGTGTGAGATGATGATCTTTTGATGTCTTGGGCGTGGTGATAGAGAGTGAAGAGGGAGGGGTGGCTAGGTTAGTGCATGTGTATATAGAAGAGAGGTAGGGTTGCCCTGTCTCACAAGGTAGATTTGTTTCCAAATTAGGAGAGATGGAAAGATATATACAAGATTGAGGGGGGACAAAATATTTTAAATTAGGAAGTCAACTAATCTAATTGGTGGATATCTATTGAATTAGGAAGTCAACTAATTTAAATGGTAGATGTCTTATTAGATTAAGGAAGTCAAATATTTGATTAGCTTGATTGGTTTGATTGATTTAATTAGGCATATCTTATTTTAATTTTAGTATATGAATTATTTAAATTAGGCATGATTTTAGTTAAGTTGGTAATTATTTATTTTATGTTTTGGTGTATCTTTTATTTAATTATTTAATTAATTAATTATTATCTTATTTAGTTTAGTTAATGTTTAATTAATATTTATTTATTTAATTTGGGGGTATTTTAAGGGTGATGGGCGTGTGGGCCTTGGTGGGTGGGAGTGGGCTTGGCTAGGTGCATGTTAATTTAGTTAAGTGTTTGGGCTAAGTTTGTGTGGGCTAGGGGGGTGTGTAGGCTAAGTCATGTGGACTAGGTGTGTGTGGGCCGGGTTTAGGTGTCTCGGGGCGAGCATAAATTTTAAAAAGAAAACAAACGAGTTACTTGAAGCCAAACTAGTGAACTTAATCCGTCAATGAGTCAATTCTTGACTCTTCCCTTCCGATGTCCGTTTCTCGCGGTTTCCGTAACTTAAAAGGTAGTTGTCTCCAAATATGACTCCTCATCGGGTTTCACATGCAAAAATGCAATGCCTACAGTCGCCCCCACTTTGATGGGGCTTGTGCAGTGTGTGACAGTGACAGTCCTATCACAGTCTATGCAATGCATTTTTTTTACTTACCTGGCTAGCTGACTGTCTCGAGCTGAGCTGATACTGCAGTGGACCTCGATCCTGAGACGCATCTCGATACTGCTGATGATTTGGGCCTCGCCCGCAAACTGATATGATGTGGAGCCTCGCTCCCCAGCCGATATGATATGATGTGGAGCCTCGCTCCCCAGCCGATATGGGCCTCGCCCCCAAGCTGGTATAATGTGGAGCCTCGCTCCTCAGCCGATATGGGCCTCGCCCCCAAGCTGATATAATGTGATGTGGAGCCTCGCTCCTCAGCCGATATGGGCCTCGCCCCCAAGCTGACATGATGTGATGTGGAGCCTCGCTCCTCAGCCGATATGGGCCTCGCCCCAAGCTGGTACATGTGGAGCCTCGCTCCCCAGCCGATATGGGCCTCGTCCCAAGCTGGTACAATGTGGAGCCTCGCTCCTCAGCCGATATGGGCCTCGCCCCCAAGCTGATAAATTGATGTGGAGCCTCGCTCCTCAGCCGATATGGGCCTCGCCCCCAAGCTGGTACAATGTGGAGCCTCGCTCCTCAGCCGATATGGGCCTCGCCCCCAAGCTGATATAATGTGATGTGGAGCCTCGCTCCTCAGCCGATATGGGCCTCGCCCCCAAGCTGACATGATGTAATGTGGAGCCTCGCTCCTCAGCCGATATGGGCCTCGTTCTTTTCCGTCTTCAACACCTGTTTACACAAAACAGAACAAACACAAAAAGATGCAATATAGGTTACGTGTATGTATGTATGCAGGAGTTTTCTTATTCCGTTGGGTTAGGTCTTCCACTAGCGACCAAGTCTTCTCAAGCAAAGTACAGCTTCAACCTGTCATTGATTGGTTCTGTGAATTCATTTCCCTCGAGATCTGATAACTTCACTGCTCCATTTCCCATGACTTTCTGAACGGATGTAGGGTCCTTCCCAGTTCGGCCTGAATTTCCCTCTCGGATCTGTCGTCGACGGCCTCGACTGCTTAAGTATAAATCACCCTTTCTGATCTTTGTGGGACGTACTTTCTTGTTGAAGGCCCGGGCTAGTCTCTTCTGATATAACTGCATGTGATGTAAGCTCTTATCCTTTTCTCGTCCAACAGTGCTAACTGATCAAATCTCTGTGCGGCCCATTCTGACTCAGGTAACTCTGTCTCTGCTAATACCCTCATAGACTGTATTTCCATTTCCACCGGTAGTACCGCTTCCATCCCGTACACTAAAGAGTAAGGTGTTGCACCCGTTGCTGTTCTGACTGACGTTCTGTACCCCCACAAGGCATACGGTAGTCTCTCAGCCCAATCCCTGCAGTTCTCTGTCATCTTAGCCAGAATTGTCTTTACAGTCTTGTTGGCTGCCTCAACTGCCCCATTCGCTTGTGGCCTATAAGGTGATGACTTATGATGGCCTATCCCGTACCTTTGTAGCATTGCCTTTGTCTCTCCTTGAAACTGTACCCCATTGTCCGTGACCACGTGGTGCGGCATACCATACCGACAAATGAGGTTCCGTGCTATGAACTTGGCCATCTGTTTTGCTGTAACGTTCCGGAACGACTCAGCTTCTACCCACTTTGAGAAGTAATCCACTGCTACTACTATGAAGCGATGCCCATTAGATGCATTCGGTCGAATTTCCCCGATCATGTCAATCCCCCATGAGAACGGCCATGGCTCTGACAGCCCGTGCAACTCTGTATGTGGCAGATGACTCAGATTGCCATGTATCTGACAGTCGTGACAGTGCTTTACCATCCTTGCGCAGTCTGTCTCCATAGTCGACCAATAAAACCCCTGTCTCACTATCTTGGGACAAGTTCAACCCATTCATGTGCGGACCACATACCCGGCATGTACCTCTTCCATCACTTTCTGAGCTTCTTCTTTTCCAAACATTTCAACTGAATGCCGTTTGCTTGCCTTTTGTACAGTTCTCCTTTCAAGATCACATACTGAGAGGCCAATTTCTGAATGGCCAATCTGTCTTTTCTGCCTGCCCCTTCTGGGAATTCCCCGTGCTCTAGATACCTCTGAATGTCATGGTACCAAGGCTTACCGTCGTCAATTTCCACTTCCAGAACTTTCTCTGTCTCATAAATCGGCCTGTTTGCTGTAGTCAATACCAATGGTCTCATCACTAACTTCTCTGGATTTTCCCAAGTAGCTGCAAGTGTGGCCAGTGCATCTGCCATCTGATTCTCTTCTCGCGGCAAGTGCTGAAACTTACAATTGGGGATGGCCTGGGCCAACTCTCTGAGGTGGAAAAGATAGGGCTTCAATCGTTTCTCTTTCAATTCCATTCTCCTTGCAACTGACGGATTACCAGCATCGAATCTCCGTAGACCTCAACACTTTCGGCTTTCAAGGCTATCAATGCAGTCAACCCAAAGCACATGCTTCATATTCGGCCATGTTGTTTGTTACTCTGAATGTTAATCTCTTGGCCATGGGCAAAGTTTCTCCCTCGGGGGTCACTATCACAATTCCAATTCCGGCTCCTTTGTAATTAACTGCTCCATCGAAATACACTTTCCATCCCTGAACTGCTATAGCACTGATTTCTTCATCTGGGAACTCAAACTTATACCGATCCCCCTCAATAGGCTGTAGTGCTAGGAACTTCGCCACTGCTCGCCCTTTGATTACCTTGGAGGTGAGGTACTCAATGTCAAACTCTGTCAACAATACTAACCATCTGCCCAACTTTCCCACTAGAGACGGCACTGAATGCAGATACTTCAAAGGGTTCTCTTTTGCCACTACCTGGATCTTGTAGGATGGAAGTAATGTCGCAACTTTCTGGAAGCCCACACTACTGCCAAACAGATCTTCTCTACCTCTTGATAACGAGCCTCATACGGGAGCATCTTCTTACTCAGATAGTAAAATGCATGTTCTACCCCGTCTCATCTGCCTGTACCATCATTGCTCCCAATGCTTCTGACTCTATAGCCAAATACAGTACCAAAGGCTTCCCCGGTCTCGGAGGTTTCAAAACATGTGGCTTTACCAAATACTCTCTGATTCTGTCGAAGGCTGTCTGACACTGTTCATTCCATTTTACTGGCTGGTCTTTTCTCAACAGCTTAAAGATGGGCTCACACACTGAAGTCAACTTGGCAATGAACCGACTGATATACTGAATCTTCCCAAGGAATGCCCTGACCTCTTTTTCTGTTTTCGGTGCTGGCATCTCGGTGATCGCTTTGATCTTCTCAGAGTCTACTTCTATTCCTCCCATTCCAACTGTATGTCCCAGCAGTTTCCCTGACGTT
>SKCR01041282.1:0-57279 GCA_019454045.1 Zanthoxylum bungeanum
TTGAATCAAGTGGGGCCCACATGTCACATCACAAGTCAAATCATTAGTCATTTACTTAACTTTATTTGATAGAAGTTAGTAGAGATTTTATGATAACTTGTAAAACACTCAAGTTGATGTGATGAAAGACTTTTACCAAATATTTGAGATTTGGTATATGATATTTTGTTTTTTGGAAAATCAAATACACAAGTCAACAAAGTCATTTTACACTTCTTCTCTCTTCTCACCATTCACGCCCAACACACAAACTCTCTCTCTATTTGGCTTGGCCGAATTCAACAAGAGTAAAAGGAAGAATTGTTGCAATTTTTCTAAGTGCTAGCACACCACAAGGATCATACAAAGGTGATAGAGAAACTATTCCCAAGAGCTTGGAATCAATCTCAAAGCTTGGAGCTTGGACATCAACATTGAAAGTGAGCTTGGAGCTATCACTCAAGGAGCAATTTTTGTTCTTCACACATCCTACAAACCGATCAAAGAGAGTATATTTCCTCTATTCTCCTTTACGTATTCACATTAGTTTATGCTTGGATTGATCTTGGGATGACCTTAGAAACCCAACAAGCATCACACATCACTTCAAATGGAAGGGTTCAGTCTTGTGCTACTATGATGGGGGCAGAGACTAGCTTTTTTTTTTCAAGATCTCAAAAGTTTCGTGGCATTCTTTTGTGAAGTTGAAAGACACATATTTCTCCAACAGATTGCATAGTGGTTTAGCAATCTTGGAGAAGTCTTTGATAAATCTCCTGTAAAATCCTGCATGTCCGAGAAAACTCCGAATTCCTTTGACAGATGATGTTGAGGCAATTTTTCTATTGTCTCGATCTTTGCTTTGTCTACCTCGATTCCCTTTTGTGAGATCCAATGTCCAGGAAAATCCTTTCTTGCACCATGAAGTGGCATTTCTCATAGTTGAGTACCAGATTGGTATCTTCGCATCTTTGTAACACTTTTTCCAAATTTTGCAAGCACTGGTCGAATGAGTCTCCAAACACAGAAAAAATCATCCATGAAAACCTCCATACTTTGTTCCAGCATGTCTGAGAAGATGACCATCATGCAACGTTGAAATGTGGCAGGAGCATTACATAGTCCAAATGGCATCATGCGGAAAGCAAAAGTACCATACGGACATGTAAAAGTGGTTTTCTCCTGATCTTATAGGGCGATGACAATCTGATTGTACCCCGATTATCCGTCCGGAAAACAATAGAACTCATGTCCCGCTAGTCTGTCTAACATCTGGTCAAAGAATGGTAGCGGAAAATGATCTTTTGTTGCTTTGTTCAGCTTCCTGTAGTCCATGCATACTCTCCATCTAGTCACTGTTCTTGTTGGAATCAGCTCATTCTTTTCATTTGTGACTGCAGTAATTCCTCATTTCTTTGGCATACATTGCATAGGACTCACCCACGTGCTGTCAGAGATGGGGTAGATGATGTCGGCATCCAACCATTTCATAATTTCTTTCTTCATGACCTCCTTCATGATTGGATTTACTCTCCTTTGATGCTCCACTATGGCTTTGAACTCGTCGTTCATCAGAATTTTGTGCATGTAAAATGATGGACTAATGCATCAAATGTCTGCTATAGTCTAGCCAATGGATTTCTTGTGTTCTCGTAACACTCTCAGCAACTTATCTTCATGCTCCAGTGTTAGCGACGAAGAAATAATCACAGGTAAATCAGAAGAATTTCCTAAGAATGCATACCAGAAATGGCTCAGAAGTAGCTTTAGTTCCAGCTGCGGTGGTTCTTCAATCGAGGGCTTGATTCACTCATTTTTTGGTAGTTCCAAACTTTCCACCTTTGGTGTCGATTTGAAGCGAAATGGTCTGTCAAGATAGTTGATACATTCCCGAATTTTATCATCTAGCTCGTTGTCAGTCATGTTGGTGATGCAAGCTTCAATTTTATCTGTGGAAAGTTGCATTGCATCAGTATCCTGGATGATACTATCTAAAACATTAATTCTGAAACATTCCTCATCTTTTTCATCATTCGGGAATTTCATGGCTTTGAAAACATTGAATGTAACTTTTTGGTCCTGCACTTTCATTACGTATAATCCATCCGTCACAGGCCATCCGTATTATACCTAGGATATAGATCAGAACGTCAAATCCGTTCGATGTAATACAGTCGACTTTCAATTTACGATCTCTAAATAACACTCGGAACTGATTTCTAAAGTTATACCACGGCCATGGATTTACTAGATCGTAGACACGTGCTGGATGTCTATGTTCTGTACACAGGACTGACAGATCCTATCTTGATATGCACAGGATATCATGAGCATCAGTCCACACCCAACGAACAGGCGGAAGTCTGATCATGACTAGATCGTTGACGTGACTGCCATCAAAGTGTGGATGATAGCTCATATATCCACAGTGGTATCTCAAGTCGAAGGACCACTATGCTTGCTCAACTCGAGAAGGTTCCTATTGACGTTGGTGTACCATCTATTAGGAAACCTTCAGTGAGTCCTTCAGTGTCTTATCAAATAAACACCTACATGTCTATACGAGTCTCCCGAGACTCATGGTTCACTGGGATAAACCATCGGACCAAGTCACGATATAAGACATGTACTGATCTCAGCGGATTTTATTAACTGACCCGTGTTAGCAAATATTGATCAGGAACTTTATTTAAGGATATACAACTAATAGCGCGCTTCTCAATGTCAATTCCAAACTACGTTGTAACTACGCACTATATTGTAAATCCTATGGTCTTTGTCTAATATACACGTATCACTGAACCATATTCGGTTTCGATCTAATCGTAATCAGATATCTAATCGCGATTAGATCGAATAAGTGTATAAAAGACAATGGTTCTACCGTTAAATTAGTAATATTATGAAAAATACAATTGCTCGTATTTATGAATCAGACATAAATAGGATCCGGATTGACACTTTGAGCATCAACCCTAACAAGTCTCTCTCCCTTGCTCTTTCCCTTTCAACCTCTCATTTTCTCTTCTTAGTAAAACATTATGAATGACTATAACACGGGTTCATTTTCAGATAGTTGGTTATGTCAAATATATAAATATTATTAAATAAGTAATAGAGAAAAAATAAATGAGATAAAAAAAATAAAAGAATTAAATAAAAAAAAATAAAAGAATAAAAAATTAAATTAAAAAGTAAATATAAAAATAAAATGATTAAATCAAAAAAATAATTTATTTAAAGGAGTAGGGTCTTATTGTCATTTAAAAATTAAAACAAGAAAATCGTGAAAATCATTTATTTAAATCAAAGAATTAATTAATTTTTTTTTAAAAAGAAGAAAAATGAAAGTCATAAGCAGCTCTCCAGTGGGAATAGTAGGTTCCACTATAATTTATGAAACCCCTCCCTTCGAAATGTGGATCTCATTCCCAATATTAAAAATGAAATTACAATACTACATCTAAATCACTATTAATAAATTGATAAATTAGTCAAATATAAAATAAAATTTAATAATAAATTAATTACTTATTAATTAGATAATTATTAATAAATTGCTATTTAATGCATTAATAATTATATTATTATTATTAGATTAATAATTAATAATAAAGAAAGTAATTAATTAATAATTAATTATATTTAACAAAATAATGATAAATCAATAACTAACAATTAATTAATTAGTTAATTTTTTTAGTAATTAATAAAATAATAAAGGAATAAGTAATAAATTAATCTATAAATTTTAACTAAGAGAATTTTTGTAACTTGTTAACAATTTATTTCGATTACTAGATAAAGTAATAACGTCAATAAAATACTATTTGATTTCAATTACGATTCATATAAGCAAAAATTTATTTTTATTTTTATTCACCATTCCGATTTTATATCATTCCGATTCTAATCTATTCCGATTACAAGTAAGTAAATGTACTATAATTTTTCGATAACCACACTCCTTAACCTTTGAGGAAAAATGATGTCATATTTATAAATCTGTGCTACCATAAATACTAACCAATTGACATGGACTCCCTTAATTAAAAATGATATCATATTTTGATAAATGTAGGGAGTCACTTAGAGAGTATAGTTGGAGACGCTCTTGTCGGTTCTGTTTTGTGGGTCAGTTATACTATTCAATTTCAGAAAACGAAGAGCTAATACTCTACACTAGAGAGACCGATTCCAAACATCCGAAACCGAAATCTATCTTATTACTTTATGTTTCGGTATTAAAATTGAACCGAACCGAACCGAACATTCGATTCTTACCCCTACCTAAAGTTCCATCACTTTTGTTTTAACAATTGAAAGACCTGGAGAGAGAGAGAGAGAGTTGAAGGCCACTAAGTCAAAAGAGAAGAGGGCCAGAGTCTGGGAGATTGGGCCGTGATCCTGGGCTCTAAATTGACTTTTATAAAAAAAGAGTGGTGATATTTGACCCCTCATTTTATCTCACTAACACCCACTTCTCAATTAACCTCATTATAAAATTCAAAAATAAATTCTCTCTCTATAAGCCTCAAATAATTTCTCTCTTACCCTTATTATCCTTTTTATACACCTCATATATAAATCTTCTATTTATGACCATCTTACCCTTGATTGTATTATGAAAATCTTTTATTTATTTTTTTCCTTACTCAGTTTTAGAAGAATTAATATAATATCAATTTTTTTTTTTGAATTGTTGGAAATCCTGCCACCAAATCATCATTTCCGGGCTTAAGCGGAGCAGATAAATCTCTAGCTTTCCCATGTTCTTACAAGAAACGCACTCTCTGAATTCAAACTCAGGACCTCGAAGTGAGATTCTGAACCATACACCATCAAATTACGCCCCCTGGGGATATATAATATCAAATATTTTGTTCAGTTTTATACTATTACTGGATTATTTGTTTGAATCTTTATTCACATATACATTTAAGAAATGCATAAAAACAAATGTTATGGTGCCGAAAATCATAAAAATAATGGATCCTGGACAATGTAATAGAAACCAACATTGGCTAATAGATATTGCAATCTCCTTAAATACTTATTACAAAACAATAAGTCAAAAACTAAAAACACTAAATATTGTTTTAATTATTTGCATGCAATTATTAATCATCCAAGTCATTTGCATCTTTGACAGCAACATTTGGTACTAAGTCTTTAAAAGTAATAATATTTCTTTCATCCCTCAACTATTAATTTGTTTGATCAATGGTAAATCGGTAAACTCACTTCTCGAACAATCCTCCCTCAACTATGAATTTATTTAGTTTGGGGACCAAATGTAAACTTAGCAAAAAGACGAGAAAACACACAGAATAGACAGAGGGTATAACGTGGTTCGGCAGAATGGATCCAACCTACATCCATGGGAACAAGAGAAAAAAGTTTTATAACGTGGTCGGGTTGACCGACCTGCCTATCTCTCGAGCTCGTCTGACCGACTTCTTACAAACTCATTATTACACTTAAGCTTTCTACTCTCTATTACAAGTGAAGAATGAAATAGAATTAGCCAACCCCTACAATGAATTCTGAATCCCTTTATATACTAGGGCAAATACTGTTACAACAATCTCGTGATGTCAGCCACGTGAGTCTACCATTAATGTGATGGCTCTCTTACCCAACTGCTCTATCGAAAGTAGGTCTGCCATCTGACATCTCTTTAAACCAAGTTACTATTGGCCACTGTTATACACTACCTCCAGCCTGTAATTTGTCATTTCTCATATGATAGCGTGTGCTAGAAGATAAGTCGGTGACTTGCTCCGGTCACGTTTGACCTATTTGGAAAGGTGCAAATCCCCATGTAGGGCTTACATCATCTTGACTTGATCATATCATCTCCACTCTGACCTGCCCTACTAGGTCAGGAGCCGAAATAACATCCACCCCGTCTCACCGAACTGATAGGTCGGGTCGGTCCCGATGCCTTAACTCCGTTTTTCTCTTCTGAATATATTTCCTCCTCGAATCGGTTGACAAATATAAACCGACCCCAAACTCTAAGCTGGACCTGACGCCCATGTTCCTTGGGCTCGACCTCGAAAATGGAAATCCATTTTATACTCTTCATAGAGATTCTGACTTCTCGGGAGCCGAAAACCACCATAAACATATGTACCTCTCGAAGTGACAATTGTTAACTAATCTAATTACAATATTCATTCAGATGTCTGCGGTAATGGAATGAAACTCAATGAAAATGTAAGACACTGAAGTTGAGATATAAATAATCACATAATATTATATTTAGAAGCAATAAAATATCTTGTTTCAGGCATAGTCATCCAATAATCATATGATGGATTGATCAGGTGAAATCACACACGTAATGTAAGAGCACGTATCGCTCAAGTAGTATAAGAATATCGATCCCACGAGGTAGACCTGGCCGCCGGTTCGGTTCCGGTTCGAAACCGAATCGAACCGGCCGGTTCCCGGTTCCACAAGTGTGGAACCGGAACCGTAAATCGAACCGGAACCGACCGGTTCGGTTTACGGTTCCCCTTCCGTTTTTCTTTTAATAATAAATTTTAAAAAATAAAAAAAAAATTCTATAATCGTAATGTTTTTTCATACTATCACATCATTTTTATAGAATATTTTTTTTTTATAAAATTCTTTTAACATATAATCCTTTTTTATAACCAACTCTTGGTTATTGACTTCTTTATATAAGCGATGTGGGACACTGGCTAATGTGTCCCACATCGCTTATATAAAGAAGTCAGTAACCAAGAGTTGGCTATAAAAAGGATGTGGACATTCATGTTTTAGTATTGCAATTTTAAACCTCATTAAGTCATTATTATTAATTAAAAAAATTGAGATTTACTTGTGGAACCTTACGGTTCCAAGAAAATAAATTTTTTTTTTTACTTTCGGTTCCAACCGGAACCGTACGGTTTCGGTTGGAACCGCTGGAACCGAACGGTTCCAGCGGTTCCAACCGGTTCGGTCAGGGTAAGAACCCTAACCGAACCGGTTCGGTTCCGGTTCCGAACCGGAACCTTGGCCGGGTCTACCACGAGGACTTAATTCCTTTACTATTATTAATTATTGACGCTAAATATTTACATGTATCTAATTAGGGAAGAAATAGATTATTGATTGGTTGGTTGAATGTGGATTTGCTAAATAAATAAGTAAAAATAAAACAAAGGAAATTAATAATAAAGAAAACAAACATCCAGGGTTGTGATTCCACACAATATTATTCTAATGATGAATTGATTCTCTTATGTATGTGTAATCATTCCGTTGTTAACCTAGAACACGAAGATATGCAAAAGCCTTTGTCGTTGGTCAGATGCAAACAACCAAGTAACCCAAATAAATATATGTCTATGTTAACCAAGTTACATGAATTCATTAAGTTCGAGTTCCAATTATGGCTACTCACGCCTGACAGGTATATGTCTATCCTGGAAGGAAATCTCCCCTAAAATGAGATCGTGAGCTATTGAATCTAAGGCTGAAACCTAAAATTCATTCGTCAAGTTCATTTTAAGTTAACCACATCAATCTTATTGGTGATCATGCAACAAGAAGCATTAAGGTTAAGATTCAATAAACAAGCCAAATTATCACACATAATATAATTAAATCAATTATTAAACTAGTGAATACTGTGATTCATCACTTCCCTATATTAAAAATAAAATGCTGGGGTTAGGGGATCCACCTGTACGATTTCAAATCTAGAAATCTCCCTTATTATAATATATAATTTGTATTATATTACCAACCGATCGTATTGGCGGTATCCTGATTAAGTCATGTTTTAATTAATTCTAACCGATCATAAATGTGGTATCCAATTAAGTCATGTTAAAATTAATTTAATTAAGTCCAACCGACTATAAAGGCGGTATCAAATTAAGTTAGGTTATAAGATAATTTATATATTATAATTTAAGGGAGATTAATCTAAATTATCATAATAAAAGTTTCACCCTTCCCACATCAGAAATTAACCACTAAACATAAAAGAAAGATAAAATAAATAAACTATTATTACTACTACTAAAAATAAAAAATACATTACTATCAATATATACAAATAAGATACAATCCTCAATTCCTTATTATAAAAGCTAAGGAAAGTATGAATTTGGAAAATGAAATCAGCTACTATTTATAGGAAAATTTCGGGCTTGCGTGTCGCGACGTAGAAGGTGTTAAGTGTCGCAGGCAGAAGGTGTTTCGTGTCATGACGCGCGTGGATTGATGACACGTGTACGTAGCTTTGTTGAGATGTTGACACTTGGCACGCATTGCGTTATAGTAGATGGCGGTTGTCGGCAGATCAATAATTATGTTGAAGTCATGATGACGTGGTGATGATGCACGTTGGCAACTGAATAATTGAGGCCGCGTCGCAATACAGAGGTCTTGCGTGTCGCGACGCGTGAACAATAAATTTATCATTTTACCATTTTTGTCCGGTTTTCGTCGTTTTAACCCCGAGTTGATTCCATTGAGTCCCAAAACATTATTTATCTGCAAAACACACAAAAAAATTAAAAGGTTCATAAAACCCGAGATACCAAACAAAATATTAGGTCAAATGAGCGGTAAATATTGATACATTTTCCGCTCATCAGACCCCAAAACCTAACATTTTGCTAGTCCTCGAGCAAAATAAACAAAACAAAATGAAATAAATAATTAAAAGTAAATTAATCTAAGCTACTTTCGTAGGGATCACAGTTGTATTTAGCGTATACAATAAGCCTTTAAACCCCTAGGTGTCCCTAGTGGACGAGTTATAGTCTCGTGAGGGCTTACAGCGACGATACCCACAAACGCCAATCATGCACATGCAATCACACAAAAGACAAAATGAAAATAATAGCTATATATACAATGTCCTCAGAGAATGTCTAGCAACAAAGTTAAAGGAACTTTCAAAATGCATATTACAACTAAAATCCATTCCTTTGAACAAAGTATCTAAATCAGACTCTAAGTGTGTGTGTGAATAATTCTGCAAACAGTTTTGATTCTAAGTTATTAACTATGTGAGTTTGTCTCAATTCTCAGTAGTTAATGGGTCAAACCAACCTGATTATCTAAAATTGTTATGTCTGCTACAAAATACATAAAGTGATCAATGTTTGTTTTTTTTAAAACTTTACCGTTTGACGCGAACGATCACTGCTTACTAAGGCAAGATGTCCGGTTACTAAGTAGAAGCTAATTTATTAACTAACTCAAGCTGTACCATTTGACACGATCAGTCACTACTGGCTAGGCAAGACACCCGATTACTAAGTAAGAGCTTGGTCAGGTTTTATTCATCATCATATTTTTTTTTTACCTCACATCATAAATAAATGTAGACAAAAATAGATATTCAGGCAAACGACCATTGATCATTCACTGAATATTTCAACTAGTCACTTTGTCAATTCCTTATTATCTAACTGCTACAGAACTATTTTTTTTAGTGCATATGAGTCTAATCTAGATATTATGCTCAAAATATAGGATAAAAGTGGAATTAGCATTTATCTTTTCCTAGAACGTTTTACTAAGACAAACAATCTCATCATTAGACTCATTGTTTTTAATAAAGCATGCAAAAATTAAAACATGCAAGACGCGCAAGACACACGACATGCTTTGAAGAAAAACATAACAAACAACCTTACCCCCAAACCTAAACCTAACATTATCCCCAATGCGTTATAAAATAAAAGAAAGGTAATGGAACAATGTTTTCGTGTTTCTTCATTCCTCAGTCTCGTCGTCGTCCTCGCTGCTATCCCCTGGATAGGTTGGAATCTGATTATCACTCAATCCCTGATGGTGTGCCATTCGATGAAGCAATTGAGCAATGTAATCGACGTGATATTCCAACCGATCTACTCATTGTGACATGGAGTGAGGTCGTGATGGTCGTCGCGCTGGTTGAGGTTGCTGATGTGGCTGTACATGTGCTGATGAGGAACTGGCCGGTGTTGGCCTCTCTGCTCAGATTTGTTGGATAATTCGAGTAGTTCATGCAGTAGTGGGCTGCATTGATTCCTTTCTAGGGTCGATGGGCACTCTAGCCAGTGTGCAGAGATTGGTGATCATGCTGCAATATAAAAAGCCAGACTGTGCAGAGCGTGCTACCCAAACTATATTGGTTGATATCATCCCACCCACATCAATGGTATGTCCCTCCAGTAGAGAATAACACATGATCATTCGTTCTTTGGTTACATTGGTAATATGGGTGTCTGGCAGCAATGTGCGGGTCAGGAAATGAAACCAAACCATGGCATATGGTTTAAGATATTGTGAGCTCGTCTTCAAATATTCCTCACTGCTACTCATATCTCATACAAAGTGCTTGTGTTAGATGATTCATATCTAGATGCTCAAAGGTTGTCGTTTATTCATCTACTTCCATATCGGGCAGCCCATACTACTTATTAATTATGGATCTATCAAACGTCACATGTTGACCTCTATCTAACACCTGATATGCCTGATGCTCGTAAGCATTAGCGTAGAACTCACGGACTATGGGTATACAAGCTGGGGTAGGTTGTTGGCAAAGCTTATGCCGGTACCTGGTGGCGATAATTCTATCAATTTGGGGGGTACTACCAGGGGTCTATATCAAAACCTCTCTCCATGATTAGGACTTTTTGTCCCATCCTCTTTTCATATCGATGCTCAGCGGCTACCGACACAAATTTTATAGCATCGTAACTCGATCCAACAGCCGTCGAGGTTCTTGTTCTCTTAGGGGCCATTTCTTAATTTTTGAAAAGTTTGGAAAACAATCAGCAGCACCTCCCCTTAATTTTCAGTATTTCCCAATTTTCACCCTAGAGTTCTAACACTTCAATCTTCACCCCACCAAATTCTACGATTGTATTTCAACAACAGCCAATACACAACACAATCCTAAACAAACTTAATTCGTACACACCCATAACTTCCAAATTTCAAACAACAAACTCAAACACACACACGCACGCTCTCAAACAACATGAAAATTATTGCAATTTTTATCAACAACAAATCACTATTTCTGAAAAATAAATTAGGCAAACTCAAAAAGTAAAAATGAACGACATTATCTGGATGGTGTGAGTTCTGCCCAAAATTCGAGTGTCCTTGCTAAAAAAAGGAATGAGTTGTAGTTGTGAGTGATTTAGACGATTTAAGGATGGATTTGATGGGTGTTAATGCGTTGGTTTGAAGAATTTATGGGAAAAATCAAATGGAGGATGGTTGAGTCACAAATCCGAGCAGCTCATGCGCAAATGAAGGAAGCTTGAGTCCCAAATATGAGCTTTACATGCGTAAATGAGGGTTGGGTTTTGTTTGGGAAGTGATTTTGTGGGTTTTAATGAGTTTGGTTGAGGGATTTTGGTGAATTGAATGACAGATTTTGTTGGACAATTATGACCCATAGCATCACTATTTGTAAAAGACATGGTGTTCTTTGTAAAAATTGACTATGTGACAAAAGAAATTGCTCTTTTATCATTTTGTAATTGGATTAATTGGATATATAAATGATAAAAGTCAATATGATTAGTATCAGATTAATAAGTTATGAGACAATATTAATCCACAAAAGTTTTAATCATTAAATATCCGTAGTCGTGGTATTATCGAGACTAGACATCGATAATGCAGAATTGACTAGTATTGCACTTGTGCGCGTTATGGAAGCTTAACAGCATGGTGTCATGGAAGTGTAATAGGAGGTTATGTTTACCGATGGTACGGGAACAGCTTCGCTCTGGATAGACCCCTCTGAATCCCATTGGTAGTATGACTATGTGTCTATGGGAATCCGAATCAGGGTAGCTGTATTTGATCTTAACCTGAGACTTACATCGCTAATACTGGCGACAATCTGTATACCTTGGTTTTGGTCGTCCGGGGCTTCAACAGGTTATGTGTACGCCTCTTCCGAGTTTACTGAGAATCTTAGTGTATTGGGTGTGATGTCAAGATGGAAGTATCACTTCAGTCATATGGAGATGATGATCACGTAGGATACATAACTAGTACTCTTAAATGCTACAGCTATCGGGATAATATGACAAGGTCATGATTATCCGATTACAGAGACTAGTTGTTAGTGATCTGATATACGCTTCGTAAGGGGAAGACAAAATTCCAGTCACATGCCTAGCATGTGACATTTGATTCTGGATCGTAATATGCAATACTTAGTGCACTACGCCTGATAAAGATTATGTATTCCTTAAAAGATTATTTCTGGAGAATTGGGTAGGCACAGTGCTTTGCTAGAAACCAATCATGTCTTGTAAATTGGTAAAAATATGGTATCGGGTACGTACGTATTTGGATAGTTCGATGACCGTATTTACTGCCAACATATCCAGGGATCTCTTGGGTCACTTCCTAAAGATTCACCGATGACATTTGACTCGAACAGAATTAATCTAGGATTAATTGGAAGAGAGAGAAAATTAATATGGGATTAATTGCGGCAAGAATTTATCTGGGATAAAATTCTGATAGAAGAGAGAGAGAACGATTAATTTGGAATTAATCGATTAAATAATATATTGGATATATTAATTGAAATTAGATTTCAAAGCGGAATTAAAATTGGATTTTAATTCGGGCAAACTAATTAATTTAGAATTAATTCGTAAGCGACTTTAATAATAATTTTGCAAGGCATAATTATTTAATTAAATTATATTTAATTATGTCGCAACGACAACTTCGTTTAATTCGGAATTAAACGAACCCGGGCCCGAACGAAGTTGCGTGTTGGATTGTTCGACTTAAATTTGGAATTTAAAAGTGGTGGGACTCACTTGACTTACATCACCAAGTTTGACTTGTGATGGAAGTTGTTAAAGATTGTGTAAAGCTTGGATTCCTTTTTCAACACACAATTTAAACCAACACATTTTGTTTTTTTATTTTGAAAGACATATACCAACTTTGATTTTTGTAATTGGTAATTAATTTTTAGAAATCAAATATCAAGTAAATAAAAAACTCTCTCCCTCTCCCACACATTTCCGTGAACCTCATTCTTCATCCTCCATTGATTTTGCTTCAAAATAAACTTGATCTAGCACTTTCAATGAGTCAAAGAAGGTGATAGGGAAACTCATCCTTGAGTTTGGAAGACAAACACAAAGCTTGGAGCTTCCGAAATGAAAAAAAATTGAAATCTCAACATCCGATCATTGTAAGTATTTCCGCAACTTCTTTGATTTATTCACACACAATATCATCTTAGAGATTCTTGGCATGTTCTAGGAACACTTACAATGGTATCAGAGCGAGATCTAAGCTTGATTTGGATTTAGGGTTTATGGACTTTATTTGAGATTTTTTGCTTGGAGCTTGATTTTCCAAAATTGGTTGTTTGGTTGTGGTTGGATGATGATGAATTAGATTTGTGCATCAAAAGAATTGAGAAAAATTGATTGGATAAAAAATCCCCAATTCTTTACCCTTGGCCGAAACTTGAACCCTTAATTGCTCATGGTAATTTTGATAATTAGATAATTGGATGTGTTGTTGGCATGAAATGTATATTAATTGTTGGTTTAATTGGATTGAAATCAAAATTGGATGTTAATTTTGTTGGACAATTATGACCCATAGCATCACTATTTGTACAGATCATGGTGTTGTTGTACAAATTAACTATGTGACAAAGGAAATTGCTCTTTTATCATTTGTAATTAGATTACCAAGATGTATAAATGATAGAAGGTCCATATGATTAGTTCCGGATTGAGATGATATGAGACAAGCATCAATCCACGAAGTTTT
The DNA here is from genome assembly GCA_019454045.1 of Zanthoxylum bungeanum. NCBI lineage: Eukaryota > Viridiplantae > Streptophyta > Magnoliopsida > Sapindales > Rutaceae > Zanthoxylum > Zanthoxylum bungeanum. The sequence continues at coordinate 13,783 of SKCR01041282.1, forward strand.
AATCATTAAATATCCATAGTCAGAGTATTATCGAGATTGGACATCGATAATGCGTAAAAAACTAGTATTACATTTGTGCGCGTTGTGGGAGCATAACGACATAATTCTCATATATTTGGGTATAAGATACTCAAGCAAGTGTAATAGGAGGTTGTGTTTACCGATGGTACGGAAACAGCTTCGCTCTGGATAAACCCCTTGGAATTCCATTGGTAGTATGACTATGTGTCTATGGAAGTCTGAATCAGGGTAGATGTATTTGGTCTTAACCTGAGACTTGCACCGCTAATACTTGCGACAATCAATATACTTTGGTTTTGGTCATCCAGGGCTTTAACATGTTTTGTGTATGCCTATTCTGGGTATATTGAGAATCGTAGTGTATTGGGTGTGATGTTAAAGACGGAAGTATCACTCCAGTCATAGTGGAGATGATGATCACGTAGGATACGGAACTGGTGCTCTTATGTACTGCAGTCATCGGGATAATATAACTATGTCATGATTATCCGATTATAGAGACTAGTTATCAGAGATCCGATATGTGCTTCGTACGGGGAAGACATAATTCCAGCCACATGCCTTGCACGTGACATCCGATACTGGATCGTAATATGCAATACTACGTATACTACACCTGATAAATATCATATATTCATTTAAGAATATTTCTGGAGAATTGGGAAGGCACAGTGCTTTGCTAGAAGCCAACCATGTCTTGTAAATCGGTAAAACCGTAGTACTAGGTACATACGTGTTCGGATAGTCCGATGACCGGATTTACTGTCAACATATCTAGGGATCTCATGGGTCGCTTCTCGAAGATTCACCGATGACGTATGACTCACACTTTATTAATCTGTGATTAATTATAAGAGAGAGAAAATTAATCTAGGATTAATTACGGAGATATTTTATCTGGGATAAAATATTAATTAAAGAGAGAGAACGATTAATTTGGAATTAATCGATAAAATTAATATATTCGATATATTATACGAAATTGGATTTCGACGCGGAATTATAATTAGATTTTAATTCGGGCGAATGAGTTAATTTATAATTAATTCGTTAGCGACGTGAATAGTAATTTTGCTAGGCATAATTATTTAATTAAATTTGATTTAATTACGTCGCAACGGAAAATTCGTTAATTCGGAATTAGCGAACCCGAGCCCGGGAATGTTTGCGGGCCTACTCGCATTTCGAATTCAAGTGCGGCCCACAAGTCCATCTAGCATCAAATCATTAGTCACTTTGATTGATGTGATGTCTAGTCACTTTCAGTGATGTGATGTCTAGTCAATATTGATCTGAATAGTGATGGTGGTGGTTGGAAGGCATTAATTGCCTTTTGGCTCCAAATTTGGTTGACCTTTTTTGAAATGGCAAATACCAAATTTTGGTATAAGGTTTTTTGAAAACCAAACCAACCTAACACAACTCACATTCTCTTCTTCTCTCCCTCCATTTTCGGCCAAGGGCCAAAAATGATTCTCTCCCAATTTTTCTTGGCAAGGCCGAGAATTATAAGAAGTAAGATGGAAGATTTGTGGCAAATTTTCCAATGATATCACATGAAGGGTCATCCGAAGGTGATAGGGAAACCAACTTGTGAGCATGGAATTACCATTTGCAAAGCTTGGAGCTTGGAGCATCAATGGAGGACATGACCGAAAATGGAGGAACAAAAGAAGGCCAAAGCCGAGAGTTCAAGGAGCTTAGAGTTTTGTGTTCCTCGCATCGCAAATCCGTTCAATGTAAGTATGATTCCGCCATGCTTCTTTGTTGTATTCGCACATGATTTCTTGCTTGAATTGATCCATGGGACTAATCTAGAAACCCAAAAAATTTCATGTTAATTGCCATTAGTGAAGCATGTTTAATGGATTGATTTTGCTTCAATTTGTGTTGGACATGAATTGGAATTAATGAGCATGATTAATTGATTTAATTAGTGTTTTGGAAACATTAGATTAGTTGATTAATTATGTTCATTACACTTGAATTGGATTAATATGTAATTTGGAATAATGTATTAATTTAATTTATTATAATTGGGCTTAATGGGCTGGGTTTGGCCAAGTTTGGTTTTGCAATTGGGTTGGATCCAATTGGGCCTAAAATCATTTCCATAAAGTCCAAATATAACAATTGGACCTTTAATAATTTAATTGGGCCCAATGGGCCTAAATTGATCTTTGGCATAGAGTGATTCCTAATTGGGCCTTGGCATATTGGGTTTGATCCATAATGGCCAAAGCTCATGCCTAAAGAATTAATTAAAAGCCCATTGGACTTAATTGAATAGTATTGGATACTAATTGGGCCTTTGAGACCTATTAAGATTGGATTTGGAATCCAAGTCTAAAAGGCACTATTAAAAGTATAATTATTTAATTTGGAATTAAAATTAGTATTGGATACAATTTAAATTGGATTTAAAATTGTAGTTCGATATAATTCAAGAATACGTACTTTGAGTATTTATTCTTAAACGAGTTGGACTCGCGGAAATCAAATCGTTGTTTTAACATTGGATGATCATTAATTCAAAGATTAATTAATAGTATTAGATTGATTGAATAACATGATGTATGTGAATACTTGGATGTATTGTATGAATAATGTATATTGGATGGATATTATAAGGGTGAGTGCAATTTTGGAAATTATTGTAATAAATTTAGAATTATTAATTGGACCTGCATGTCCGGCCTATTATCTCTATTCTCTTTGTATTTCTCTTCTCACCAATTCCCTCAATATAAATGAGGTTTCTTTAATGTATTATGTAATTGGGTAGATGTATGAATAGTGCTAGCGGGAGAGAGGAAAATTAGAGATTTGTTCTAGGAACAAAGTTTGTTATATATCCATCCGCATATCATTATTAATTTATTTCGCGCCTTATTATGCTTTTAAAATGCATGCTTAAGGGTGTATGATGAGACCTAATCAAAGATAATAAATTTGTTGTCAATTTATGCGAAAACCCTCATCAAATATTAAGCGTTTTTCCTTCCATTGAGTGGTTCTCTCTCAAGATCCAAAATTGGCATTGGTTTTTTGTCCAAATTCAAGATCAATGTCCATCGCGGATGTGTTTGAAACATGAAAGCTTTATTCTATATCGCATATCTTGGGCGGTTGTGATTTGTCGGCCAAAGTCAAGGTCACTTCTAGTTCATCGACGTGGATTACGAAGCTATCCCACTGTCAATGGGTCGCGCTTAACTGGAATCATTAAGTTTGTTGAGACAAAGCCAATGTTTAGTTGATTCAGAGGAAAAGATTAGGAAATTTATTGGATATATTTACATATATTGGATATATGTTTCGGACTTGGAGGTCCACCTACTAGATCTAGGAATTGGATGAGATCCAATTGATTTTAGAGATCTACCTAGTTAAGTTTCATACAACTTGTTGGCCAAAGTCAAGGTTATGTGTTATTTAACGGGATCCTAGCTCACTAGGAAACTAGGTTTCCCGAGTAATCCACAGAGGGTTAGAGGCTCGCCGAAAAATAGTGGGAGGCTAGTATTAAATTTACAATTTTGTTTAGATACTTGCCAATACGTGCTCTTTTATTTTAATTTATCGTAGTTATAAATATATTAGTTGGACTAATATTTAATATTGCTTTCTTTAAACAGTTGGACTGTATTCAAACAACTTCATTTATAGTTGGTTATATAGTTGGACTATAGTAATCATTACATTTGAATGTAACTGATAATTTGTAGTTGATTATATAGTTGGACTATAGTAATCATTACATTTAATTGTACCTGAAATCATTGATTGGATAGTTGGACTATAGCAATCAATATAACTAGAAAGATTAGCGTCAAAGGACATAATCCTAAGTGACAATGTCTTTAACGGATCCAATTTTCCAGATTGGGAGATGAATCTCAGGATAGTCCTGGAAGCCAAGTAGTTTATTTATGTTATAGAGAAATCTCTCGGGCATGAACCTGGAGTTGAGCAAATAGTAGAGCATGAGCTTTGGAAGACTCATAGTGATGATAACTTTAGTGCTCAATCTGTTATGCTTGCCGTAATGACTCCTTAATTTTGTTGTCAGAACTAAGGATTAGATCCTTATACCATGATATTGAAATTAAATGATCTTCATAGATCTAACCTTAGATCTTAGAAGTATGAATTGTAAAAAGGAAGATCTTTCGCTCGTGAATGTCAGAGGGTACATATGTCGAGCACTAGGTGTCGCAGATGATTACTGACATCGAACTGCTAGGTTAGTTGGGCATTACTTACGAGGCCGAGACTTATATAGATTTGATCTTACAGTCTCTGCCCCAAAGTTGGGGCGGGTTCATAATGAACCAAGAGAAAACTCTTGGAGAGTTAATGACTATGCTCAAGGAGGCAGAGCCAAAGCATCTGAAAGGGCAAGAAGCGCAAGGCACATCTTACTTCGACATCCAAGAAGGCCAATGCTTGGCCGAAGGCTTTTGGGGGTGTGGAAAAAGGCAAAGTCAAAATCGTCACAGTCTTCTGGGAAGACAGATGACATATCCCAAGATGTATTCCTAAACTGTGGAAAATGGGGTCACTGAAAGCGTGACTGCCGTATGGATAAGGCAAACATGAAGGAAGAGAAGTCGGACAAGGCTCCGACTTCATATATGTTTGTTATTGTACTAAACGTGTCCACTATTGGTTTTTAAAAAATTGGATTTTTGATACTGTATATGGTACGTACATATGTACTGTTGTGCGAGATCTGCTGATTAGTAGGAGACTGGCTTCAGATGAAATTGACCCGCAAGTCAGAAACGGGACGAGAGTCGCTATTTTGGCCGTTGGCACTTAAGTTTTGGAACTGCCATTTGGGCATGTACTTAAATTAGGAAACTGTTGTAATATACCTAGTTTGACTAGAAATATTATCTCTATATCTGGTTTAACCCGTTGTGGGTATACCTTTATGTTCCAGAACACTAGGTGTTTTGTTTATAAAGATGATATTGAGATATACACATTAGTTGTGAATAATAGTATTTATATTTTGAATATAAATGAGTCTCAAACATATAATATGACAAAAAAAATGCTCAAACTGAATAAATAAAATGAGACTTAATTGTGGCATTGTTGTCTGGGACACATTAACAAGACTCGTATATCCACACTTTCGAATAGTGGATACTTGGACGGATTTGATCCTAATTAAAATGAAGTCTGCGAATCTTGTTTATTAGGCAAAGTGCCTAAAACGCCTTTTAGCGGTAAAGGGTGTACATACCACCGAGTTGTTAGCCCTCGTTCATGGTGACGTAAGTGGGCCCATGTCTAGCTAGGCTAGAGGTGGATTTGAATACTTCGTAACCTTTACGGATGTTGCATCACGTTATGATTATGTGTATCTTATGAAACACAAATCGGAAACTTTTGATAAATTCAAAGAGTTTCGACGCGAAGTAGAAAAACAGACGGGCAAAAGTATTAAGATATTACGGTTGGACCGTAGTGGAAAATACTTGAGCAATAAGTTTCTCGATTACGTGAAAGAGTATGGTATTCTTTAACAGTGAACTCCTCCCGGAACACCTCAATTGAGTGGTGTATCCGAACGGTGAAACCGAACTTTTTTGGACATGGTAAGGTCAAGGATGAGTCGCCCTGGTTCCAGTTGTATGCGCACTAACTTCTCATCTTGTCTCTTTTTGGCTTTTTCTTTGTACAATTTGGCATCCTCAAAAGGCTGTATGTGAAATTCCTCCAATTCGTTGAGCTGTTGGATTTTTTTCTCTTCTATTGCTTGTAGTGCAAGAATTGGCTCTTTCAGTGCAAAAGACGCTTTATCTTTAGGCTCCACAGGAAATTGACATGTTTTAAGTTTGTCAATAGTACTTTGCATTGCATTGGAGTTCTGAATGGTACTGTGTATCACATCAAGTCTGAAACATTCCTCATTCTTTTCATCATCTGGGAAATTCTTGGCCTTGAAAACAGTGAATGTTACTTCTTGGTCCTGTAACCTCATGGTTAATTCTTCTTTTTGTACATCAATAATGGTTCGACCTGTAGCCAAGAATGGTCTCCCAATGATGATTGGCACGTATGCGTCTTCCTCCGTATCAAGGACAATAAAATCTATTGGGAAAATGAATTTGTCAACCTTGACCAGCACATCTTCAACTACACCTCTCGGAAATACGAGCGTTCTATCAGCAAGTTGTAGAGAGACTGAGGTGGGCATTGTTTCTCCAATATGTAATTTCCTGAAAATAGAAAAAGACATTAAGTTAACACTAGCACCTAAATCACACAGAGTCTTACCAAAGTTATGTTCTCCTATGACGCAAGGAACAGTGAAACTGCCAGGATCTTTCAACTTTGGGGGAAGTTTCCTCTGAATGATAGTGCTGCATTCTTCTGATAATGCTACTGTCTCGTAATCTCCCAATCTTCGCTTTCATGAAAGAATGTCTTTCATGAATTTGGCATAGCTGGGCATTTGTTCCAACGCTTCTGCAAATGGAATGTTGATATGCAGCTTTTTGAAGATTTCCAGGAACCGAGAAAACTGCTTATCCAATTTCTTCTTCTAAAGACGTTGAGGAAAATGTGGAGGTGGAATGATTTGTTCTTTTTCCTTTGCTTCTTTTTCCTCCATATGTTGCTTTGTTTCTTTTAGAACTTCCTCAACAGCTGTTTTGGCTCCAACATCTTTGTTGATTTTAGTACCGCTTTTTAACATGATGGCATGGCATTGCTCCTTCCCCATGTTTCTTGGATTTGGCTCTGTATTGCTAGGAAGGGTACCTGGCGGTTTGTAACTTGAGCATTCGCCAGTTGTCCAATTTGATTCTCCAGTGCTTTAATAGAAGCAGATTGACTTTGAATTAATGCTGCTTGGGATTGAAACATATCATATCTTGCTGTTTGAGATTGAAACATAGTATCATATCTTGCTGCTTGAGAGTCGTGTTTTGCTTTTATCTTTTTCAAGTGGGTCAACACTTTTGTTATTCCTGGTTCATTTGCCTGCTCCTGGATTTTGTTTTGTTGCTGGAATTCAGGTGGTGGATAGTTCTGCTGTTGGCCTGAATTGTTGCTCCAAGAAAAATTAGGATGATTCCTCCACCCTGGGTTGTAGGTGTTGGAATATGGATTGTTCCCCTGTCTGTTGAAATTGTTGACATAATTCACGGTCTCTTCAAGTTGGTTCGACTCTGGTGCTCCTCCATATGGTGAACTTGTGGATCCAGTGGTAAGAGTCTCCATAAAATTGCATATCTGATTCAACTTAGCGTTGATTGCTGTATTGGCTCCACTTTCATAAATTCCTGCAATTCTTTGGATCATGCTCATTTCTTTTTGCCACAAGGAATTGTTGTTATCCATTTCTTCGATTAGGTCACATGCTTGATCTTCTCCTTTTGCCATCAAGGATCCTCCAGCAGCAGCATCGATTGTGGTTCTCATTATTCCAGAAAGTCCATTATAGAACGTTTGGACTTGAAGCCATTTTGGAATCTCATGGTGAAAACATTTCCGAAGCAAATCTTTGTACCTTTACCAAGCTTCGTAGAGAGTTTCTGAGTCTTGTTGCACAAAAGATGTGATATCATTCCTCAGCTTTCCAGTTCTGGCAGGTGGAAAGTACTTTGCAAGAAATTTGGAGGCTAAAGTGTTCCAAGTTGTGATATAACCTGCTGGTAGTGAATGTAGCCAAGCTTTAGCTCTGTCCTTCTAGGAGTATGGGAAAACACGCAGTTTCATTGCTTCTTCAGCTTCTCGGTTGTAATTGAAAGTGCCACAAACTTCCAGGAATTTGCTGATGTGGACATTAGGATCTTCAGTTGCATTCCCCCCGAACTGAACTGACTGGTGAATCATCTGAATGCATGTTTTGATGTCACACGCATTTGCTGGTAAGGGAGGAAGTACAATACATGAAATGAGTCTGTCAACCACATGAATGGTTCTATCTCGAATGGGAATTGGTGGTGCAACCTCCAACGGTTTAGGTTCCATGTTAATGATTGCTTCTTGGCCTTCTCGCCTTTCCCTTCTCAACTGTCTGATGGTTTTTTCAATTTCTGGGTCAAACGGTTGGAGTTCGAAGCTTCTGGTTTGTCCCATGTACTTTCTGAGAACCTGAAACACAATAAAAAAAATAAGTAAAAAGAAATTAGATACAAGTAACGTATCTAACCCCTAAACTAATAGTAAAAGATAAATAAGTCCTCGGCAACGGCGCCAAAAACTTGACCGGCGTAAACACACACGTATAACGCAAGCGCACGTATCGTTCAAGTAGTATAAAAATATCGATCCCACGAGGACTTAATATCTAAACTATTAATTTTATGAGGTCAAATGATTACTAATATCTAACAGGTTGTTTGATTGATTTGAAATGGTGACAATTCTAAATTTAAAAACAAGTAAATAAAATTATTTGAAAGTAGATTTTAAGAAAATTCAATATTAAAAACTATTTAGGATTGTGGTTTCTTCCAATATCATTTTAAAGATGAAGTGGTTATCTTAAAGTTGGGTGATATATTGATTTATTAACCTGGAACACTAAATTATGTGTAAGCCTCTGTCGATGGTCAGACACAAATACCCAGTTTAACCCAATTGAACCATATGTCTATGTCAACCAAATTATCTGGATTCGTTAAGTTTAAGTTCCAATTATGGCTACCCCCACCCGACAGGTATATGTCTATCATGTAAGGAAATCTATTAAATGGTTATCTATCCTCAAGAAAGATCGTGGACTATTGAGTCTAAGGTCTTAAACTTAAAATCGCTATGTCTAGTTCATTTTAAGTTTCCCAGTTCAATTTTATTAATGGCCAGTTAATGAAAAAACATTAAGATTAAGACTCAATAAATAAATCTTTATATTACCCAAGCTATAATCTAACCCCTTATAAACCGGTGATAATGAATTTCATCACAACCCCAGATAACTAGCTTATTTACGACACATATTTACGGGTAGTAAAAAAAACTTAAATAAAATAAAAGACATAAAGTAAAATACTGAAAATTAAATACTGAAAATTAAATGACGGAAAGTAAATGCTGAAATTAAATACTGAAAATTAAATGCTGAAAAGTAAATGCTGAAAGTAAATTACTGAAAAGTAAATGCTGAAAGTAAATTGCTGAAAAGTAAATGCTGAAAGTAAATTGCTGAAAATTAAAGAAAGAAAAGTATTGTGCGTAAAAGTAAATTACGTAAAGTAAAAACTGAAAAGTAAAGAAAAGAAAGTGTGAAAGCGGAAATTAATTAGTGAAAGCTGTAAATAAACAAACAAGATACAATCTTCTTAGTATTCTTAAGGAATTCATTAGAAGAAAGTATGAATTTTACAAATGAAATGACTTGGTATTTATAGGCAAAATTTTACCTCCATCAAATCATCCACCAAATCAATTATTAATTGCTCCACTAATTACTCCACCAAATCCATTATTAATTGCTCCACTAATCTCTTATCATGTTTGGTGATGATTTGATAATTTTTATTATTTATTTATTAATTTATTTTTTTGCTTTGAAAATGATTGAAATTGTCAGAATTCGAAATTATTCTGTTCTTCAGAGTTGTAGATATTTGAGTCTTCTTTAATATGGAGCTTGAATCAGCTCAATTCGATATCGGAGTAAAACGTTATGCCCAAAATACGACAGATGTGCAAAATTGGAATTTCCAAAACTACACTTCGTAAAAAACGCCCTTTCAAGTTTCAAATCTCCAAAATTAAAATATCAAGTCTAATAATTGCCCTTATTTGACCCACATTTCGTCCTAAATGATTTCATTGTGTCCCATTATTATTTTATCTACAAAATAAACTAAAACACATCAAAACGTTCATCAAACCCGAGAAACTAAACAAAATATTAAGTAAAAGAGGCGGTAAATATTGATATATTTTCCGCTCATTACTAGGCATGTTAAACGTTTGGATGGTACCAAACTAGAACCCAAATCAGACAAGTGCCCATTTGTAATTGGTATCCTAGGGAAACCAATTCCACAACTCACAAGAGAATAAAGATATTTTTTGCTCTCCATGCGGTTTTCCTAAAAGGAATTCCTATATGCAGTGGCAAGTGGGAGGAAAATAAAACTCGATGAAATCGGAGTGATACTGTTCCTGGCACTGACTCCCAAACGGAACACGAACAGTTCATCAGTGATGAGACTGTTGTTGGAGTTCTACGGCCCCGAGGATCGATTATCAAGCAAGAAATATACATGCAAATACATCACGGAGTTGTGGAATACTCACATCGAGCGGTTGAGCGACGCTGCAACGAACAAAAATATTTTTCTGCTCACTATCATGGTCATGGAAGTGACTGATTTTTGCTCCTCCATTTTCGGCCTTGGATCATCTTCCTCATGAAAGCTCCAAGCTTTGTGAGATGATTCAAGCTCATGGGTGGACTTCCCTATCACCTTCGCATGTCTCCCGGAGTGCTAGCTCTTGATGTTTTTGCTACGAAAACATCACACTTTGCTTCTCATTTCCTTCTTGGCTCTCGACAGTGAGATGCTAAACCAGTGAAGAAAATGCCCTTGTTGGGCGTGAGAGAGAAAGAAGAAGTTGAAAGAGAGAGAGAGATTTGTGTAATTGATAATTGTTTTCTAAAAACAATAAAACATATACAATTTTTGATTTTCAAAAATCAAGCCATAAATGCTTGCCAACTACTCACATCAACTTCCATCAATCAATGAATAGTGACTAGCGTCAATCACTCAAAGTGAAATACATCTATCACTTGATTGATGAATGATGTGACGCTAGATGCGACTAGCGATTTGACGCTTGATTTGACTTGTGTGCCGCACTCGAATTCGAAATGCGAATGCGCTCGCAAACAATCCCGGGCTCGGGTTCGCTAATTCCAAATTAAAGAATTTTCCGCTGCGACGCAATTAAATCTAAATTAATTAAATAATCATGTCTAGCATAATTACTATTCACATCGCTAACGAATTAATTCTTAATTAATTCGTTCGCCCGAATTAAAATCTAATTTTAATTCCGCGTTGAAATCTAATTTCGTTTAATATATCAATATATTAATTTATCGATTGATTCCAAATTAATCGTTTTCTCTCTTTAATTGATATTTTATCCTAAATAAAATATTTCTGCAATTAATCCCAGATTAATTTTCTCTCTCATCTAATTAATCCCAGATTAATTAGAAGTGCAAGTCATACGTTATCGGTGAATCTTCGAGAAGTGACCCATGAGATCCCCAGATATGTTGGCAGTAAATTCGATCGTCGGACTATCCGAACACGTAAGTAACTCGTACTATGTTTATACCGATTTACAAGATAAGGTTGGCTTCTAGCAAAGCGCCATGCCTACCTAATTCTCCAGAAATATCCTTACAGGAATATAAAAATCTATATCAGGCGTAGTATACGTAGTATTGCGTATTTCGATCCAGTATCGGATGATCACGTGCTAGGCCTGGGGCTGGAATTGTGTCTGCCCTGTACGAAGCACATATCGGATGTCCGGTAACTAGTCACTATAATCGGATATACATGACCTAGTCATAATATCCCGATAGCAGCAGCATTTAAGAGAACCAGTCTCGTATCCTACGTGACTATCATCTCCATATGACTAGAGTGACATTTCCGTCTTGACATCACACCCAACACACTACGATTCTCGATATACCCAGAAGAGGCGTACACAGAAACCGGTTAAAGCCCTGGACGACCAAAACCAAAGTATATTGATTGTCGTAAGTATTAGCGGTGCAAGTCTCAGGTTAAGACCAAATACACCTACCCTGATTTCGGACTTCCATAGACACATAGTCATACTACCAATGGAATTCCGAGGGGGTCTATCCAGAGCGAAGCTGTTTCCCGTACCATCGGTAAAACACAACCTCCTATTACACTTTCATGAGTATCCTATACCCAAATATATGAGAACTATGTCGTCATGCCCTCACAATGCGCACAAGTGTAATACTAGTCTTTTACGTATTTATCGATGTCCGATCTCGACAATACTCCGACTAGGGTATTTAATGATTTATCCTTCGTGGATTGATATTGTCTCATATCATTCTCAATCCAGGAACTAATCATATGGACCTCATATCATTTATATATCTTGGTGATCTAATCACAAATGATAAGAGAGCAATCTCTTTTGTCACATATTTAATTTGTACAACAACACCATGATCTGTACAAATAGTGACGCTATCGGTCATAATTGTCCAACAATCTCCCACTTGGCCTATAGCCAGTCACTCGAGTGTCTAACACCCGAACTATGTACGGTTGGCTCAATTGCTGAGAAAAGACTTTCGTCAGCGAATTCTCATGATTATCATTCGATTTGATTTATTCGATCATTACATCCGCCACGATGTATGATCCGAACAAATCAGATGAATAATCGAAGTATATATCTGGATCGTTGATGAACCATTAATTCTTTAGCCTACGCTGAAGCCTAGCTCAGCTGCTAACAGAACTATATCTAATCTAATTAGATTTATTCTCGACCCAGAAGGCTTCTATTGCTACCTCAGCTGCAGCAATAATCCACATTTGTTGTTTATTCGGTAAAGTATCTTGCTTGGAAGATTTCCAGCTCACTGTTCCGTTATTCAAACTATATAGTACCGTTTTGCGACTTGTAGTCGTCTTATCGGTTAGGAAACTTGCAGTAGTGAACCTAGTCGCTTCAAGTTTTCATCTCATAGTAAAAGACAACATCCTTAGTTCTCTAAGATACTAACGGATGTTCTTAACTTCAATCCAGTGACTATCACATGGATTGGCCTGTTTGTGAATCCATATGCTTTCAATGTATGATTTCTCTGAGAGTATTTATGAAAGCCAAGCTTTCACCGATAATTATTTTGGGAATATCATTTCCAAGAAATGACATATATTATCGTTATTTATAGGACATTTATTGTCAGTGCGCTCCCAGTAACCTCCTTATATACATAAGAATCATTCTCGTTTTGAATTAAATCATAAACTATTATGATTACATCAAAATGATAATTCCAAGAACGTAACGCCTGCTTCAATCCAAACATGGATCGAATAACCTGCAAACATTGTTTGCTTGTTATGGTACGACAAAACCGACAGGATATTGTAAACATCCTCCAAAAGGTTTCCTTTTCAGGAAAGCGATTTTCCCGTTCAGTTGTCATATTTCATAAATGAAACATACAGCTTTTAGCAAGCTTTATCCAAATGGATTTACCGTGACAACAGGTAAAAGGTTGAATCGTAATCAACACAATGTTGATAACGATACCTTTCCGCTAAAAGCCTAGATTTATACGTTGGTATGTTGCCATCCATGTATGTCTTCCTTGAAGACTTATAAAGTACCAGTAGGCACAATGCCTTGCGGTACATCAACTAGTATCCAAAATTGTTGATATACATGGAATCCATTTCGGACTCATGGCACTTTTCCATAATAGGGAGTCGATACCTTGTATCACTTCCTCATACGTAGTCAGTTGGTATTCCTCAATAAGATAGACATCTTTATGAGGTGAGATCAGAAACCCATACCCCAGGTTGTTTTCTGACTCTCTCCGACTAGCATGTTTCTTGTGTATTCGAAGATTAATAGTATAGTTTCATCCTTGATGAACTATTTGTGTTCCATTATGGATTTGTGCCTGGAACAGTATTACTCTGATTTTTCATCGAGTTTTACTATCATCCCACTTACCACTGCATATAGGTATTCCTCTAAGGAAAACCGCATGGTAAGCAACAATTACATTGTTCTTTAGTGAGTTATATAAGTACTATACTTTGGTATCCCTATGATAACCTACAATTGGCACTTATCCAATTTGGGTTTTAGTTTAGTATCATCCAAACGTATGCCTAGCATCCCAAATTATCAGGAATGAGAAACCTGGTTTCTTTCCTGTTCATATCTAATATGAAATCTGTCAAACAGATTATTATGGAACCTTATTCAAAATAAGTTATGCACTGTTAATGCTTATCCGTTGAAGGAAATGGTAGCTCAGAGCGACTCATGATTAACCTTTATCATGTCCAACAAAACTTCGTTACTCAGGTTCGGACACACCGTCAAGATGACGTGTTCCGGCAGGAGTCCTATTTGAAAGAATATTATACTCTTTCAAGTATACTAGAAACTTATTGTTTAAGTATTTTCCATTACGGTCTTACCGTGACGGTTAAATACTATAGCCGATCTGTTTGTCTATTTCGTGTCGAAACTTTAAAAGTTTCCGATTTGTGTTTCTAAAGAAACACATAACCATAACGCGATGCCACATCCGTAAAGGTCATGAAATATTCATATCCACCTCTAGCCTAGCTAGACATGGGCCCACTTGCTTCACTATGAACTAGGGTTTACAGATCGGTGGCATTTATATTTTTACCAAGTAAATAGTGTTATAGGCACTTTGCCCAATAAACTAGATTCGTAGACTTCATTTGAATAGAATCAAATCAGTCCTAGTACCCACTCTTCAAAAGTGTGGATATATGAGTCTTGTTTAATTGTGTCCCAGACAACAATGCCATAAATTAGTTTCTTCTGATCAAATCAGTTTGAGCTATTTCTTGTCTCTTGTACGTTTGAGATTTATTTATATTCAAAATATAAATAATGTCAATCACATCTAATGTGCTTATCTCAATATCATCTTTATAAAATAAAACATTTTAGTGTTCTAGATTATAATGGTAAATCCGTAACAGATTAAACATTGATATAGAGATAATGTTTCTAGTCAAACTAGTTACATTTTAACAGTTTCCTAATTTAAGTACGTACCCGAGGGTAGTTCTTAAACTTAGGTATCTACGGTTAAAACAGCGACTTTCATCTCATTTCCGTTTCGTAGATAAATCTCAATAAATGTCAGTATCCTGCTCATAGCAGATTCTGAACATCAATACATATTTATGTATCACACTAAGTATTTAAAATCTAATTTTAATACTATATTATACATATTTATGATAAACATATTTGAAGTTAGAGCCTTGTCCTTCCTTCAATTCCTTCATGTCTGCCTTGTTCAAACGTCAGTCACGCTTCCGCGATCCCGTTTGCCACAATTTTAGGCAGACATTTTGGGATATGTCATTTATCTTCCTAGAAGACTATAATGATTTTGCCTTTACCCTTTTCCACATTCCAGAAGCCTTTGGCCAAGCCTTGGGTTTCTAGAATATCGAAGTAATCTAATTGCAAAGTTTGACTTTGTCTCCTTGAGAATAGTCATTAACTCTCCAAGAGTTATCTATTGCAATTTATACTTCTAAATCTAAGGATAGATATTTGAAGATCCTTCATTTTCATTATCATACTTTAAGGATCTAATCTTAGTTCTGACAAAGAAATTAAGGAGTCTACTGCGACAAGCTTAATGGATTAAGCACTTAAGTTGTCATTACATGAATCTTCAAAGATCATGCTCTACTATTGCTTAACTCTAGGCTTAGGCTTAATATGTATTTTATCAAATAAAGTAACTTATTATTTTCCAGGACCATCTTGAAATATTATTCCCAATTTGAAAAATTAAACCATTTAAATACATTTTCCCTAGGATTATGTTTTAAATGTCAATATTTCAATTTTATCTTGATTCTAATAGTTCAACTATTTAATCAACGATTTAGATCTATTTATTATAATGATTACAATAGTCCAACTATTTAATCAACCATAATTAAATTAGTTTGAAATATAGTCCAAGTGTTAATTAACACAACGATTTAAATATTAGTCCAACTAATATTTATTTATTTGACGAATGATGTTTGTTTGAGAGCGTATGGCAAGTAATTAAAAGAATATTGCAAATTCAATTCTTGCCTCCCACTATTTTTTCGGCGAGCCCCTAACCCCCTGTCGAGTACTCGGGAAACGTGTTTCATAGTGGGCTAGGATCCCGTTAAATATCACACAATCTTTACTTTGGCCAACAAATTGTATGATAATTAACTAGGTAGATCTCTAAGATCAATTGGATCCAATCCAATTCCTAGATCCAGTAGGGGAACATCCAAGTCCGAAATATATATCTTATATATGCCAATATATCCAATATATTGCCTAACCTTTTTCCTCTGAATCAACTAAGCCTTGGCTTTGGCACAACAAACTTAGTGATCTCAGTCAAGCGGAACCCATTGACCATGGAAAGCTTCGTAATCAATGTCGATGGACAAGACGTGGTCTTGACTTTGGCCAACAAACCAAAACTTGGACAAGACACCAATTTGGACAAAGCTCTCGTGATGCAAACACATCCTCGACGGACAAAGGCCTTGACTTTGGCCAACAAGCCAATGTCAGTCTCGGATCTTGAGTAAGAATCACTCTCATGGAAGGAAAAACGCTTAATATTTTGCGAGGGTTTTTCGAGTGCAAATTGGAAACCAATTCATTATCTTTGTTAAGGTCTCATCATCATACACCCTTAAACATGCATTCTAAACACAAATAAAGCGCATATGATAAAATAATAATGATATGCGGATGGATACTTTACATATTGATCCTAGATCAAATCTCTCCTTTCTCTCTCCCGCTAGCACATGTATTTACTTCTACCCGTTACACTACACTTCTAAAGAAACCTCATTTACATTGAGGGAATAGGTGAGAAGAGAATACAAAGAATAAGGAGGTAATAAGGCTAGACACGCAGGTCCAATTAATAAATCAAATTTATTACAACAATTTCTAAATTGTCCCACCCATCTAATATCCATCTGAGATACATTATTCATGCATCGCAACCATGTATTCACACAAGCATGTTATCAATCAATCTAATCAAATTAATTAATCTAATAATTAGTGACCATCCAATGTTCAAACAACGATTTGATTTTGCTCAAGTCGAACTCGTTTTTCGAATAAGTACTCAAAGTACTGATTCTCGAATTAAATTAAATTACAAAATTAAATCCAATTCAATTTGCATTTAATACTAATTTGTTATTTAATTCCAAATTAAATATTACACTTTATTAATTAACCTTTTACGACTTAAATTCCAAATTTAATCGTTACGGGTCCTCAAAGCCCGATTAACGTCCAACATTAATTTAATTAAAGTCCAATGGGCTTTTAATTAATTTCTTAAGGCGTGGGTTTTTGGTCAACTCGGGTCAAACCCAATAACCAAAACCCAATCCGGGAATAACCCCATAAGCCTATAAATTAATTTTGGCCCATTAGGCCCAATTAAATAATTAAAGGTCCATTAGTCGTATTTGGACTTTATGGAAGCGGTTTTAGGCCTAATTGGATCCAACCAATTTTGCCTAAACCCAACTTAGTACAACCAAGCCCATAAGCCAATTACAACACTTAAGCCAAATTTCACAAAATAGGCCCAAATAATTTAATTCCAAAATTCCAAATTTCTCAATTAAATTACTCAAAGTGCATTACACAATTAATTACCCAAATCAATATTTCCAAAACACAAATTTGTCTAATTAATCATTGTTATCAACAACAAAACATGTCCAACATATTTTATCAAAAAATCAAACATAATTTCATGCCTATTATGTCTCGGCCAAAGGGGAATTTATGTCAAATTGCAAATCCAATCCAATTGAATCTTAAATCAACATTAAATCATCATTCCCAATTGATTTCCAACACATCCAATGAATCAAAAAATCAAAATCCAAGACAATTATGGTTCATGTCCAATTCGGCCAAGCCAAGAATTTGGGGAAAAATGTTCCAAATAATTTTTCATCAAAGGGATCCAATCAATCATCAATTAAAACACATTTAAGCATACTAATTCATCCAATTTCATTAAATCATGCTCAAATTCATTTTATCGAAATTTTAAGCCCTAATCAAATTTCATGCTTTTCAATCGCTCTGATACCATTGTTGGAGTTCTACGGCCCCGAGGATCGATTATCAAGCAAGAAATAACATGAGAATACATCACGGAGTTGCGGAATACTCACATCGAGCGGTTGAGCGACGTGGCAACGAACAAAAAATCTTTTTCTGCTCACTGTCATGGTCACGGCAGTGACTGATTTTTGCTCCTCCATTTTCGGCTTTGATCATCTTCCTCCATGAAAGCTCCAAGATTTGTGAGATGATTCCAAGCTCATGGGTGGACTTCCCTATCACCTTCGCATGTCTCTCGGAGTGTTAGCTCTTGATGTTTTTGCCACAAAAACATCACACTTTGCTTCCCATTTCCTTCTTGGCTCTCGGCAGTGAGCTGCCAAACCAGTGAAGAAAATGCCCTTGTTGGGCGTGAGAGAGAAATAAGATTTTGGAAGAGAGAGAGATTTGTGTAATTGATAATTGTTTTCTAAAAACAATAAAACATATACAACTTTTTATTATCAAAAAATCAAGCCATAAATGCTTGCCAACTACTCACATCAACTTCCATCAATCAATTAATAGTGATTGGCGTCAATCACTCAAAGTGAAAGACATTTATCACTTGATTGATGAATGATGTGACGCTAGATGCGACTAGCGATTTGACGCTTGATTTGACTTGCGTGTCGCACTCGAATTCGAAATGTGAATGCGCTTGCAAATAATCTCGGGCTCTGGTTCGCTAATTCCAAATTAACGAATTTTCCGTTGCGACGTAATTAAATCTAATTTAATTAAATAATCATGCCTAGCATAATTACTATTCACATCGCTAACGAATTAATTCTAAATTAATTCGTTCTCCCCGAATTAAAATCTAATTTTAATTCCGCGTCGAACTCTAATTTCGTTTAATATATCAAATATATTAATTTATCGATTAAATCCAAATTAATCATTTTCTCTCTTTAATTGATATTTTATCCTAGATAAAATATGTCCGCAATTAATCCCAGATTAATTTTCTCTCTCATCTAATTAATCCTAGATTAATTAAAAGTGTGAGTCATACGTCATCGGTGAATCTTCGGGAAGCGACCCATGAGATCCCCAGATATGTTGGTAGCAAATTCGGTCGTCAGACTATCCGAATACGTAAGTACCTCGTACTACGTTTATACCGATTTACAAGACAAGGTTGACTTCTAGTAAAGCGCCATGCCTACCCAATTCTCCAGAAATATCCTTACAGGAATATAAAGATCTATATCAGGCGTAGTATATGTAGTATTGCGTATTTCGATCCAGTATCGGATGATCACGTGCTAGGCCTGTGACTGGAATTGCTTCTGCCCCGTACGAAGCACATATCGGATGTCTGGTAACTAGTCTATATAATCGGATATACATGACCTAGTCATAATATCCCGATAGCAGCAGCATTTAAGAGAACCAGTCTCGTATCCTATGTGACCATCATCTCCATATGACTGGAGTGACACTTCCGTCTTGCTATCACACCCAACACACTACGATTCTCGATATACCCAGAAGAGGCGTACACAGAAACCAGTTAAAGCCCTGGACGACCAAAACCAAAGTATATTGATTGTCGTAAGTATTAGCGGTGCAAGTCTCAGGTTAAGACCAAATACACCTATCCTGATTTCTGACTTCCATAGACACATAGTCATACTACCAATGGAATTCAGAGGGGGTCTATCCAGAGCGAAGCTGTTTCCCGTACCATCGGTAAAACACAACCTCATATTACACTTACATGAGTATCCTATACCCAAATATATGAGAACTATGCAGTTATGCCCTCACAATGTGCACAAGTGTAATAATAGTCTTTTACGTATTTAGATGTCCGATCTCGATAATACTCTGACTAGGGATATTTAATGATTTATCCTTCGTGGATTGATACTGTCTCATATCATTCTCAATCCAGGAACTAATCATATGGACCTTCTATCATTTATATATCTTGGTGATCTAATCACAAATGATAAGAGAGCAATCTCCTTTGTCACATAGCTAATTTGTACAATAACACCATGATCTGTACAAATAGTGACGCTATGGGTCATAATTGTCCAACAACTGTACCACAATCTTCTAATACACAAGAACCGCGTAGATCGAAGAGAGTCAGAAAATAACCTGAGAGGTATGGGATTATGTTCTCACCTCATGTGGATATTAATCTTATCGAGGATAATAAACCGACTACGTATGAGGAAATGATACAAGGTATCGACTCCGCTTTATGGAAAATTACCATGAAGTCCGAAATGGATTACATGTATACAACCAAGTTTGGATACTGGTTGATGTACCAGAAGGCATTGTGCCTGTTGGTAGCAAATGGGTCTTCATGGTGAAGACATATATGGATGGCAACAAACAAACGTACAAAGCTAGACTTGTAACAAAAGGGTATCGTCATCAACATAGTGTCGATTACGACGAAACCTTTTACCTATTGCCATGATTAAATCCATTCAGATAATACTTGCTAATGCTACATATTTCGTTTATGAAATATGGCAGCTGGAAGTCAAAACTGCTTTCCTTAACGAAACCTTTTGGAGGATGTTTTATACAACACCCTGACAGTTTTGTCATGCCAAAACATGCAAACGAGGTTTGCAAGTTAATTCAATTCATTTATGGATTGAAACAAGCATTATGTTCTTGGAACCAACGTTTTGAACAAATCATAATGGTATATGGTTTCATTCAAAACGAATATGATTCTTCTGTATATAAGAAGGTTAGTGGGAGTGCACTGATATTAATGTCCTATACATTGATGATATATTATTTCTTGGAAATAACATTCCCATGTTACAATCGTTGAAAGCTTGACTTTCATTAAAATTCTCCATAAAAACTTGGGAGAGGCAACCTTTATTCTAGGAATAAGGATCTACTGGGATAGATCTAAAAGTTTTTGGCACTCTCCGAGAACCAGTACATTGAAAGATATGTACGCGACCTAGTGTCTCATATGCTTTGAGCATGTGGAGTCAGAATCAGGCCAATCCATGTTATTGTCATTGGATTGATGTTAAGAACGTCCTTTAGTATCTTAGATGAACTAATGATGTTTTCTTAATTTATGGGGATGGAGAACTTGAGGTGACTGGATCCACCGTTGTAAGTTTTCAAACCGATAAAGGCAATTGTAAGTCGAATTAATGGTACTTATTTTATTTGAAAGACGGAACAATGAGCTTGAAATCTTTCTAGCAAGATACTGTTACCGATTAAACAAAAGCGAATTATATTGTTGCGGCTGAGGCAACAAAAGAAGCATTTTGGATCTATAAAATTCCTAATTGGATTAGGAGTAGTTCTGTTAGCAGCTGAGCTGGGCTACAACACAGACTAAAGAATTACGATCTCATCAATGATTCAAGTATGTACTTCGACAGTTTCATCTGATCCGTGAGATCATACATCGTGGCAATGTCAAGATCAAAAGATCGTTTTATATGATAACCTTGCATATCCGCTGACGAAAGCGATATCTCAGCATAAGCATGAGCGACCCGTACATAGTTCAGGTGTTGGACACTTGAGTGATTGGCTATAGGCCAAGTGGGAGATTGTTGGACAATTATGACCCATAGCATCACTATTTGTAAAAGACATTGTGTTCTTTGTACAAATTAACTATGTGACAAAGGAAATTGCTCTTTTATCATTTTGTAATTGGATTACTTGGATATATAAATGATAAAAGTCCATATGATTAGTACCAGATTAATAAGATATGAGACAGTATTAATCCATGAGAGGTTTAATCATTAAATATCCCTAGTCGTACTATTATTGAGACTGGACATCGATAATGCAGAATAGACTAGTATTGCACTTGTGAGCGTTATGGAAACTTAACGACATAGTTCTCATATATTTAAGTATTAGATACTTATGCAAGTGTAATAGGAGGTTCTATTTACCGATGGTATAGGAACAGCTTCGCACTGGATAGACCCCTCAGAATTCCATTGGTAGTATGACTATGTGTCTATGGGAATCCGAATCAGGGTAGGTGTATTTGGTCTTAACCTGAGACTTGCATCGCTAATACTTGCGACAATCAGTATACTTTGGTTTTGGTCATCCAAGGCTTTAATAGGTTCTGTGTACGCCTCTTATGGGATTACTGAGAATTGTAGTGTATTAGGTGTGATGTCAAGATGAAAGTATCACTTCAGTCATATGGAGATGATGATCACGTAGGATATAGAACCGGTACTCTTAAATGTTGCAGCTATCAGGATAATATGAAAATGTCATGATTATCCGATTACAGAGACTAGTTGCTAGTGATCCGATACATGCTTCATACGGGGCAGACACAATTCCAGCCTCAGGCCTAGCATATGACATCCGATACTGGATCGTAATATGCAATACTTAGTATACTACGCCTGATAAAGATTATGTATTCCTTAAAAGAATATTTCTGGAGAATTGGGTAGGCACGGTGTTTTTCTAGAAGCCAACCATGTCTTGTAAATCGGTAAGAACGTGGTACCGGGTACGCACGTATTCAGATAGTCCAATAACCGTATTTACTGCCAACATATCCATGGATCTCTTGGGTTGCTTCCCAAAGATTCACCGATGATATTTGACTCGAACAAAATTAATCTAGGATTAATTTGAAGAGAGAGAAAATTAATCTGGGAAAAATTGCGGCAAGAATTTATCTGTGATAAAATTCGGATAGAAGAGAGAGAGAACGATTAATTTGGAATTAATCGATTAAATAATATATTAGATATATTAATTGAAATTAGATTTCAAAGCAGAATTAAAATTGGATTTTAATTCGGGCAAACAAATTGATTTAAAATTAATTCGTAACCGACTTTAATAATAATTTTGCAAGGCATAATTATTTAATTAAATTATATTTAATTATGTCACAACGGAAAATTCATTTAATTCGGAATTAAACAAACCCGGGCCCGAACGAAGTTGCGTGTTGGATTGTTCGACTTAAATTTAGAATTTAAAAGTGTTGAGACCCACTTTACTTACATCAACAAGTTTGACTTATGAAGGAAGTTGTTAAAGATTGTGTAAAGCTTGGATTGCTTTTTCAACACACAATCTAAACCAACACACTTTGTTTTTTATTTTGAAAGACATACAAACTTTGATTTTTTTAATTGGTAATTGATTTTTAGAAATCAAATATCAAGAAAACAAAAAACTCTTTCCCTCTCCCACACATCGCCGTGAACCTCCTTCTTTTTCCTCCATTGATTTTGCTTCAAAATCAACTTGAGCTAGCACTTTCAAGGAGTCAAAGAAGGTGATAGGGAAACTCATCCTTGAGTTTGGAAGACAAACACAAAGCTTGGAGCTTCCGAAACGAAAAATTTTGAAATCTCAATATCCGATCATTGTAAGTATTTCCGAAATTCTGTGATTTATTCACACACAATATCATCTTAGAGATCCTTGGCATGTTCTAGGAACACTTACAGATTTGTGGAGGAAGTTGAGAGAAAATGAAGATAATTGAGATGAGATATGAAGAAGATGAGTTGTGGCTGCTGTTTTTAAACCTGGAATCGCGTGCACATCGCGACGCATAAGGTGTTGCGCGTCGCGATGCGAAGCCCTGAAAATTTGGAGATTTTCACATGTTAAGTTAGCACGTCGTGACTCGCAGGGTCTTTTGAGTCGCGATGTAAATTTTTTTTGGGTGACAAAATGCGAATCCTTCGAACATATCCATTAAAATGCGTCTCAAGAGTTGATTTCTTACTCTGCCATCTCTAATGAATTGAATTTTTATCTTCGCGATTTTGTCATATTTTATTCCGTGATAACCCCGTTTTCATTGGCTTGCTCTACTTTAAGTGCTACGTCTGTATTTTTCCCTGTAAAACTAACACACAAATTTTTAAAAAAATATGCTACAATATGTATACATAAAATAAGAATAATAAAAATAAAATAAAATAAAAATTTACATGGGTTGCCTCTCTGCTAGTGCCAAATTTATTGTCTTCAACCATATGTGTTTAAAGACCACCCGTCAAGGAGGTTTCAGCGTGATTTTGGACGTCCGATTGAGGATAATCCCATGAGCATTGCTTTTGAAGGCTCTCTTCCAACGATGAGGTGACCAAAAAAATTTTGTCTCATTCAGTGCTTGTGCCACCTTCTTAAACGTTTTCGCTCCACTGGTCTGCAAAAATAAATGAAAATAAATCAGGAGGTCTCGTATGGTGTTTGACTTTGAATGGTTGTTCCATTCTTTCAAACTTCTGGGCGGTGTCCTCGATATGTACTCCCCAATACAATGATGTTTCTCCTGAAGTCATTAGATGTTCAATATGGTCAGACATTTGCTCTTCCATTTGTCCTCCATCTTACTCCACTTTTTATTCACATATGTATTTTAGCAATTCCTCGTTTAGCTCTTCATCTATCATCTGTGCAATAAATGCTCCAAGATCTTCATTTTGAGAATATAGAGTTTCATCCTCATTTTATGGTGCGGTTGGTACATACAGCTCTACTACTTGTTCCTCCTAAGAGACCGAAGAATGATCTAGATCAAGTTAAGATTCTGCTTGTTCGGGCTCCTGAACCGATACCTCTACCTTAGCCTCCCCACATGTTAAGGTGTCATCATGAAACTCTTGGTACTCGTAGGGTTCATCACTGTCATCTAATATTGCTCCGTGAGGTATGTAGTTCTGGTTGTTGATTAATTGTCTCAATTGATTTTTCAGCCTCTGTAAGGTTTTTATTTGACTCAGAAACATTACATCAAGTTAAGCTTCCCGTTTCTTGAGCATGTTCATCAACTGTTTTTCCATTGATGGTTCTGGTTCTAGAAGATCGTAGGTTGATGGTGGATAAGATGGAAAATATGGTTCAGTGAAATGCAAGTTCATCATATGAAGGTTTCTGATAATTCTGCCACCCTGAATTGTAATTGTACGTGCAATCGCTAGGGTGTTACCATCACATATCTCACATCTCTGAAATGGTTAAACAAATGTTGTGTTATTTCTCTCTGACATCCACTGATAGTTGTTGGGCTGAAAAACAGGTCTCAGAAAATCGGACTGTTGTTCCCTAACATAGGGTGTATCTTTATCTCTTAAAGCTCGTAATGCTTCCATTGCCCAATAATGATCCATTTTCAACCACCTAAAAATAAAAAAAATGAAATAAAAATTACTAATAAAAGTAAAGAAAATTAGATACATGTAAAATAGATAGCTTAAAAATTAATAACGTAAGAAAAATAAGTCCCCCGCAACGGCGCCAAAAACTTGATCAGGTGAAATCACATCCGTAACGCAACCGCACGTATCACTCAAGTAGTATAAAAATATCGATCCCACGAGGACTTAATTCTTTTACTATTATTAATTATTGACGCTAAATATGTACATGTATCTAATTAGGGAAGAAATGGATTGTTGATTGGTTGGTTGAATGTGGATTTGCTAAATAAATAAATAAAAATAAAACAAAGGAAATTAATAATAAAGAAAACAAACATCTAGGGTTTTGATTCCACACAATATTATTCTAATGATGAATTGATTCTCTTATATATGTGTAATCATTCAGGTGTTAACATGGAACACGAAGATATGCAAAAGCCTTTGTCGATGGTCAGATGCAAACATCCAAAGTAACCCAATTAACTATATGTCTATGTTAACCAAGTTACCCGAATTCATTAAGTTCAAGTTCCAATTATGGCTAACCACACCCGACAGGTATATGTCTATCCTGGAAGTCCCCTAAAGTGAGATCATGAACTATTGAATCTAAGGCTGAAACCTAAAATCCATTCGTCAAGTTCATTTTAAGTTTACCACATCAATCTTATTGGTGATCAGGCAACATGAAGCATTAAGGTTAAGATTCAATAAACAAGCCAAAGTATCACACATAATATAATTAAATCAATTATTAAAATCGTGAATACTGTGATTCATAACTTTCCTAGATTAAAAATAAAATATTGGGGTTAGGGGATCCACCTTCACTATTTCATATCTAGAAATCTCCATTATTATAATATATAAATTTTCTTTATATTACCAACTGACCATATAGGCGGTATTGTGATTAAGTCATGTTTTAATTAATTCCAACCGACCATAAAGGTGGTATCCAATTAAGTCAGTTTAAAATTAATTTAATTAAGTCTAACCGACCATAAAGGCGGTATCCAATTAAGTCAGGTTTTAAGATAATTTATCTATTATAATTTAAAGGAGATTAATCTAAATTATCATAATAAAAGTTTCACCCTTCCCCCATCGGAAATTAACCCCTAAACATAAAAGAAAGATAAAATAAACAAACTCTTATTACTACTACTAAAAATAAAAATACATTACTATTAATATATACAAACAAGATATAATCCTCAGTTCCTTGTTAAGAAAGCTAAGGAAAGTATGAATTTGGAAAATGAAATCAACAGCTATTTATAGGTAAATTTCGAGCTTGCACATCGCGACGCAGAAGGTGTTGTGCGTCGCAACACGCGTGGATTGATGACACGTTTACGCGGCTTTGTTGAGATGTTGACACATGGCACGCATTGCACTACAGTAGATGGCGGTTGTCGGCAGATCAATAATTATTCTGACGTCATGATGACGTGGTGATGACGCACGTCGCTAGCTAAATAATTAAGGTCGTGTCGCGACGCGTGAACAGTAAATTTCCCATTTTGCCCTTTTTGTCTGTTTTTCATCATTTTAGCCCCAAGTTGATTCCATTGAGTCCCAAAACTTTATTTTTCTATAAAACACATTAGAATGTTCATAAAACTCGAGAAACTATACAAAATATTAGGTCAAATGGGCGATAAATATTGATATATTTTTCGCTCATCATGGATTGATGTCAAAATATGAAAGTGACTGTAGAATCTCGTTTGATCTACATGCATACCCATATAATCGGGTATAGTATTCAAAGTGGTTTTGTAATTCATCAATTAAGTTTATCCTGACTTGAATCCAGTTATTTTTATCCAAACCAATCAAATCAGCCACGAAACGAAAACCACAATTGCCATCAGAAGCAACATCTTCAACATAATATATGTAAGGTCTCAATCCTTGCGAAAATGAAGTAATATAAGAATTATGCATAGGAAATTGAGACTTATGTACCTTTATTTTTTTACCGTCCCTTAGATTGTATGGAATCCTTACTTGAAGACACGATGTGTGGAGAATCAATGAGTAGAAATATTTATGTAGGAGCGAAGCGGGGTTTACCTATATGCCTATGACATTGGATATCCCTATATTATTGGGCTCGCAACTCGTAAAGAGTACGGATAGCCCAACGGGGGACTAACCGAAGAATAAAGGAGTCGCCGCCTAGTATGAAACACTGGGAATGACTTAAAGCCGCACTACACTTCTCGCAAGGTCAAACCTTAAACTCATTTGGGTTTGGAATGGTCCATTACTGATGCCAGTGTAATATTTATGCTTAAAAGAGGTATCCATATATCTTACAATGCAAGACAGTTTATATAATACACAATAGCGCAAACACGAATAGAGAAAGTAGTAAATAAAGCACATAAAGATCTCTAAATTATTACATCGATAAAAATGATAATGAAATAAATTTGGGCAAGCACCACATGGGCTTGGCCTCGAAGAGGCCTGGCCAAACATGGCTCAAAGTCAGCTGGATATAGTTGTCCACATCCATCCGGACTTGCATGAAGTCGGGTTGGACATGATGCGTAGTCCCGAAATGCAGAAACATTAATATGCAATAACAAATATAATAAACATTCATTTTGTATATATTCATCTCGAAATGGCCATCTATCAGTGGTACGTGGAGTAGTATCCCGAGTGCGAACCATATTACCGACCATTCAGAATTAGTTATAGAACTTACATTTGAGTTTCCATCCTATATACCATAGGGATCATACGACCATATATCATTCATGTCTGGCCGGACATAAGACAATTCTGACCGGACTTAGAGCATATCACACTGTAAGTAGAGTATATCATACACATCAGCTTTATCTTTGATAGTAAAATAAAGATATGCATATCATCAACTAAAGTAGCAGAATGAAACAACTAAACAAGCATAAATTAATGGTGACGAGCGTAACATAAAAATTACTAAGCATGCAATGAACTACAGAAAGCAGTAAGCACGATCAAATATATATTTATTCAGCCAGATGTATGTACATATCCGGTCGTATGTTATTTACGTCTGGCCAGAGATACTGTGTTATCATAAAAACTCAAAATGTGTATAAAAAAAGCAAGGCGCCCTGAAGTCGTACCTTTTAATGAGGTTTGGCTAAAAAATCAGCCTCTGAATGTCGGATTGTTGCTTGGTTATTGCTGAAGAGAGGGGAACTCCAAGGATTCCACATATTCTTCCTCTCACAAATGTTCACTTTTGAGTCTTAAAAGTTTAATTTTACAGAGTTTTGGTAGCTGGTCACTCTTCATTTTTGTATGAAGGGGGAACCCCCATTTTTATAACAAAAGAGAGGTATGGGAATGGAATGATGGGAAAAAATTATTGGTTTCTAAGGCATTCCCAAGATCATATTTAAGCATAAAAACATGTGAATACAAAATGAGATATGGCGGAATCATACTCACTTTGAATTGTTTTAGGATGCGTTAAACACAAAAAAAAAATCCCTTGAAGTGCTCGGCCAATATCACCTTTGGTTGTTGAATCCAAGCTCCAAGCTTTTGATGATGATTCCAAGCTCATGGATAGGTTTCCCTAACACCTTGTATGATTTATTTGAGTGCTAGCTCTCTTGAAAATTTGAAACAAATTTTCATCTTCTTCTTCCTTTAGTTTCGGCCAAAGAAAAGAGAAATGGGAGAGAGGAATTTCTTGCAAAATGGCGTGAATGAGAGAGTGGGAAGTGAAGTGAGTTGACTTGTTTTGTATTTCAAAAATCAAAATTAGATATACCAAATATTTGATATTAGTCATTCACTTCTTACACATGTTTGGTGTGTTTGACAAGTTATCACCAACTTCACCAAAACCCATCAATAAAGTGACTAGGTGATGTGACTTTTGGGCCCCACTTGATTCAAAATCCGAGTGGGCCCGCAAACACTCCCGAGCTCGGGTTCGCTAATTCCGAATTAACGAATTTCCGTTGCGACGTAATTAAATCAAATTTAATTAAATAATTATGCCAAGTAAAATCACTATTCACGTCACTCGCAAATTAATTCTAAACTAATTCGTTTGCCCGAATTAAAATGTAATTTTAATTCTACGTCGAAATCTAATTTCATTTAATATATCGAATATATTATTTTATCGACTAATTCCAAATCAATCGTTCTCTCTCTTCAAATAGTATTTTATCCTAGATAAAATCTCTCCGTAATTAATCCCAGATTAATTATGATCGAATCATACGTCATCGGTGAATCTTCGGGAAGCGACCCAAGAGATCCCTGGATATGTTGGCAGTAAATCCGGTCGTCGGACTATCTGAACATGTACGTACCTCGTACTACGTTTTTACCGATTTACGAGACATGATTGGCTTCTAGCAAAACACCATGCCTACCTAATTCTCCAGAAATATTCTTAATGGAATATATAATTTATATCAGGCGTAGTATACGTAGTATTGCGTATTGCGATCGAGTATCGGATGTCACATGCAATGCCTGAGGCTGGAATAGTATCTTCCCCGTACGAAGCATATATCGGATTACATTATCCCGATGGTTGCAACCATTTAGAGTACCAGTTCTGTATCCATGTGTGATCATCATCTCCATATGACTGAATTGATACTTCCTTCTTGACATCACACCCAATACACTATGATTCTTAATAAACCCAGAAGAGGCGTACACAGTACCTGTTAAAGTCCTGGACGACCAAAACCAAAGCGTATTGATTGTCGCAAGTACTAGCGATGCAAGTCTCAGGTTAAGACCAAATACACCTACCCTGATATGGATTCCATAGACACATAGTCATACTACCAATGGGATTCCGAAGGGTCTATCCAAAGCGAAGCTGTTTCCGTACCATCGGTAAACACAACCTCCTATCACAGTTACATAAGTATCCAATACATAAATATATGAGAACTATGCTGTTACGCTTCCATAACACGCACAAGTGCAATACTAGTCTATTCCGCATTATCGATGTCCAGTCTCGATAATACTACGACTATGGATATTTAATGATTAAACCTTTATGGATTGATATTGTCTCATATCTTATAATCCAGAACTAATCATAAGGACTTTTATCATTTATATATTAAGTAATCAAATTAAAAAATGATAAAATGCAATTTCATTGCTACATAATTAATTTGTACAAAAACCACAATGTCTTTTACAAATAGTAACGCTATGGGTCATAATTGTCTAAAAATCTCCCATTTGGACTATAGCTAGTCACTCAAGCATCTAATACCTGGACTATGTACATGTCGCTCAAACTTTTACTGAGGAATAGATTTCGTCAGCGGATCAGCAATATTGTCCTCTGATGCGAACTTCTCGATTTTCACATCGCCACGATGTATGATCTCACGAATCATATGGAAATGTTGAAGAACATGCTTGGATCATTGATGAGACTGCGGTTCCTTAGCCTGCGCTATAGCCCCGTTATTGTCACAATACAATGGAACGGGCTCAGCTGCAAACGGAAATACTCCTAATCCAATTAGGAATTTTTGGATCCAAACTGCCTCTTTTGTTGCTTCAGCTGCAGCAATATACTCTGCTTCTGTTGTTGAATCGGTAACAGTCTCTTGCTTGGAAGATTTCCAGCTTACTACTCCATTATTCAAACAAAATATGTACCCGGATTGCGACTTACAGTCGTCTTTATCGGTTTGGAAACTTGCATCGGTATACCCAGTTACCTCAAGTTCTCCATCTCCATAGATTAGGAAAGCATCCTTAGTTCGTCTAATATACTTAAGGATATTCTTAACCGCCATCCAGTGACCATCACCTGGATCGGCCTGATAACGACTACACATGCTCAAAGAATACGAGACATCAGGTCGCGTACATATCATGGCATACATGATCGATCCGACTGCCGAGGCGAACAGTATCCGACTCATGTTGTCTCTCTCATCTTGAGTTTTAGGACACATGTCATTAGATAGAGTGACGCCATGTGACACTGGCAACAGTCCCCTCTTGGACTGATCCATGTTGAATCTCTTTAACACTTTGTCAATGTACGTGCTCTAGGAGAGTCCAAGAAGCTTTCTAGATCTATCCCGGTAGATCTTTATTCCTAGAATAAAGGCTGCTTCTCCCAGATCCTTCATGGAGAATTTTAATGAAAGCCAAGCTTTCACCGATGTTAATATAGGAATGTCATTGCCAATAAGCAATACATCATCAACGTAAATGACAATGAATGTCAGTGCGCTCCCAATAACCTTCTTATATACAGAAGGATACACAAGGATCATCCTCATTTTGAACGAAATCATATTCTTTTATGATCTCATCAAAATGTTAGTTCCAAGAACGCGATGCTTGTTTCAATCCATAAATGGATCGATTTAACTTACAGACCTTGTTTTCAAGTCTTGGTACGATAAAACGTCAGGCTGTTGCATATAAATATCCTCCAAAAGATTTCCGTTAAGGAAAGCGGTTTTGACGTCCATCTGTCATATCTCGTAATCGAAATATGCATCAATAGCAAGCATTATCCTAATGGATTTAATCATGGCAACTGGTGAAAAAGTTTCATCGTAATCGACACCATGTCGTTAACGATACCTTTTCGCTACAAGCCTAGCTTTGTACGTTTGTATGTTGCCATCCATGTCGATCTTCTTCTTGAAGACCCATTTTCAACCAATAGGCTTTACGCCTTCTGGTGCATCAACCAATGTCCAAACTTGGTTGGTGTACCTGGAATCCATTTCGGAAATTCATGGCATCTTGTCATAAACGGGAGTCGATACCTTGTATCGCTTCCTTATACGTAGTCGACTCATCTTCCTCAACAAGATTAATTTCCACATGAGGTGAGATCAGAAACTCATACCTCTCAGGTTATTTTCTGAGTCTCTCCGACTTACGCGGTCCTTATGTATTCGAAGATTGTGGTACAGTCTCATCCCTGATGGACTGTTCATGTTCCGTTAAGGATTCTGTGCCAGGAACAGTATCACTCTGATTTTCATCGAGTTCTACTTTCCTCCCACTTATCACTGCATTTAGGAATTCCTTCTCAAGGAAAACCGCATGTAGAGCAACAAATATTTTGTTCTCTTGTAGGTGATAGAAGTAATATCCTTTGGTTTCCCTAGGATATCCTACAAATATGCATTTATCCGATTTGGGTTCAAGTTTGGTACCTTCCAAACGTTTGACGTATGCCCAGCAACCCCAAATCTTCAAGAATGAGAAACCTGGTTTCTTTCCTGTCCATATTCATATGGAGTCTCTTGAACAGACTTTGACGGAACCTTATTCAAAATAAGTATTGCATTGTTCAATGCATATCCCCAGAATGAAATATGGATCTCTCTGCGACTCATCATTGACCTTACCATGTCTAACAAAGTTCAGTTTCTCTGTTCGGACACACCATTTAATTACGGTTTTCCTGGAGGAGTCCACTGTGAAAGAATACCATATTCTTTTTAAGTAACCAAGAAATTCATTGCTCAAGTATTCGCCACCACGGTCCGACCGTAATGTCTTAATACTTTTGCCAGTCTGTTTTTCTACTTCGTGTCGAAACTCTTTGAATTTCTCAAAATTTTCGGACTTATATCTCATAAGATACACATAACCATAACGCGATGCATCATCCGTAAAGGTTATGAAGTATTTATATCCACCTCTAGCCTGGCTAGACTTTGGCCCACAAACGTCACTATGAACAAGGGCTAATAGTTCGGTGGCACGTACACTTTTCCCGCTAAAATGTGATTTAGGCATCTTTCCTAATAAACAAGATTCGCAAACGTCATATGAATTTGGATCAAATCCGTCCAAGTACCCACTCTTCGGAAGTGTGGATATACGTGTCTTGTTTATGTGTCCCAGACGACAATGCCACATGTAAGTTTCATCTTTGTTACTTACTTTAAGCCTTTTATTTGTTACGTTATATGTTTGAGATTGATTCATATTCAAAATATATAGACCATTATTTACATCAGCAGTGCAAATTTCCATATCATTTCTATACATAAAACACCCAGTGTTTCTAAATACAAAAGTGTACCCACATTGGGCTAACATAGATACAGAAATAATATTCCTAGTCAAACTAGGTACATAATAACAGTCTGTAAGTTTAAGTACATGTCCCGAGGGCAGTTCCAAAACAAAAGTGCCAACGGCCAAAACGGTGACTTGTGTCTCATTTCCAACGCGGAGGTCAATCTCTCCTAAGGCCAGTCTCCTGCTAATTTGCAGATCATGCACATCAGTACATATATATGAGTTCCACAACCAGAATCAAAAATCTAATTTTTAAAACTAGTAGTAGACATGTTTATTTCTATAACAAACATACCTGAAGCCGGTGTCTTGCCCGCTTTGATTTCCTTCATGTGTGCCTTATACTCGCGGCAGTCACGCTTCCAGTGACCCCGCTTGCCGCACTGCAGACAAACATCTTGGGATTTGTCCTTAGGTTTCCCAGGACCCTTTGATGATTTGGCATTGCCCTTCTTCTTATGCTTTTTCTTCTTAACACCTCCAGTCGCCTTGGGCCAAGCCCTCGGAGTCTGAGATGTTGAAGCAAAGTGCGCCTAGCGCTTCTTGCTCTTAAGGAGCTCCTTTTCTGCCTCACGTAGAGTGGACATCAACTCTCCAAGAGTTTGGTCTTGGTTCAACATGTTGTAGTTCATGATGAACCCGCTCCAAGTGTTGGGGAGAGACTGTAGGATCAAATCTACTGAAGTCTCAGCCTCGAAGAATATACCCATCTGTCCGAGCTGCTCAATGTCAGCAATCATCTGTGACACATGGTGCTCAACAGACATACCCTCAGACATTCGAGCGCGGAAGATCTTCTTCTGCAACTCATATCATTACGATCTAAGGTTAGACCGGAGATCATGCAACTTCGCCATCATCTCATAGGGATCCAACCCCTTATTTTGACGACGGAATTGTGGAGTCATAGCGGTAAGCATTACCTATTGAGCAGTCGCATTGTCATCGCTATGAGTCTTCCAAAGCTCTAGCTCAAGCAACTGATCAGGTCGGGGCTTAGGCCCAATAGGTCGCTCTAAAGTGTAGAGTAACTTCTCGAATCCCAGAATAATTCTGAGATTCATATCCCAGTCTTGAAAGTTTGTGCCATTAAAGACGTTGTCGCCCATGACAATATCCTTAATGCTTAACTTTCATGTCATCTTAACCGCAATAGTCCAACTATTTGATTAACGATGTATGGGTACAGTTTAACTGTTACAAGAAAAATAATAATATATTAGTCCAACTAATAAAAGTAATTGACGAAATAATTTGAAAGCGTGTAAAGCTAAGTATTTGAATGAAATTACAAATTCAATATTAGTCTCCCACTATTTTTCGGCGAGCCTCTAACCCTTTGTTGAGTACTCGGGAAACCTAGTTTCCAAGTGGGCTAGGATCCCGTTAAATAACACACAACCTTGACTTTGGCCAACAAGCTGTATGATATTTAACTAGGTAGATCTCTAAGATCAATTGGATCTCATCGAATTCCTAGATCCGGTAGGTGGACCTCTAAGTCCGAAACATATATACAATATATATGACAATATATCCAATATATTTTCCTAACTAACCTTTTTCCTCTGAATCAACTAAGCATTGGCTTTGGCACAACAAGCTTAATGATTCCAGTTAAGCGGAACCCATTGACTTTGGAAAGCTTCGTAATCGATGTCGATGGACAAGAAGTGATACTGACTTTGGCCAACAAATCACAACTTGGACAAGACACACGATATGGAACAAAGCCTTTATGATTCAAACACATCCGCGATGGAAAAAGGTCTTGACTTTGGCCAACAAACCAGTGCCAATCTAGGATCTTGAGTAAGAATCACTCAATGGAAAGAAAACGCTTAATATTTATTGAGGGTTTTTCATGTAAATTGGCAACCAATTTATTATCTTTGTTAGGTCTCATCATACACCTTTAAGCATGCATTCTAAAAGCATAATAAGGCGCAGAAATAAATTAATAATGATATGCGGATGGATATCTTATAGATTGTTCCTAGAACAAATCACTCAATTTCCTCTACCCGGCTAGCACTATTCTTACTTCTACCCAATTACATAATACAATTAAAGAAACTTCATTAACATTGAGGGGAATTAGGTTATAGGAGAATTACAAAGAATCAAGAGAGATAAGGTTGGACACGCATGTCCAATTTAATAAATTCTAAATTTACAACAATTTCCAAAATTGCCCTTTCCCTTCTAATATACATCTGATATACATTATTCATTCAACACATCCATGTATTCACACAAAGCATGTTATTCAATCAATCTAATCCAATTAATTAATTTTTGAATTAAGTGATCATCCAATGTTCAAACAACGATTTGATTTTTCGCGAGTCCAACTCGTTTGAGAATAAGTACTCAAAGTATGAATTCTTGAATTATATCGAACTACAATTTAAATCTAATTTAATTCGTATTCAATACTAATTCCATATTTAATTCTAAATTAAATAACTACACTTTTTAATGTGCCTTTACGATTTAGATTCCAAATCTAATCTAAATGGGTCTCAAAGCCCAATTAACATCCAATGTTATTTAATTAAAGTCCAATGGACTTTCAATTAATTTCTTAAGGCATGGACTTTGGTCAATATGGGTCAAACCCAAATACCAAAGCCCAATTAAGGAATCACCCTATTTGCCAAGAAACCAATTTAGGCCTATAAGGCTCAATTAAACATAAAAGGCATATTTGTCATATTTGGACTTAATGGAATGATTTAGGCCCAATTTGGATCCAATCCAATTGACCTAAACCAACTTGGCCCAACCAAGCCCATTATGCCCAAATACAACATTATAAGCCCAATTCTAAATTAAGCCCAACTAATTAAATTTTAAAATTCCAATTTAATGATTTAATTAATTAAAGTGTATTACATTAATTAATTATCTAAATTAACATTTCAAAAATATCAATTAATTATGCTTAATTTGTTCAACACATGTCCAACATTATTCAAACAAAAATCATCGCATTTCCATGCTTATTAGTCAATTTATCCTAAGTCTTTAAACTCATCCAATGATCAAAAGAATAAAAAATACCATGACTTAATGGGAGCATATACATTCGGTCAAGCCAACATTTTGGGCAAAAATTAATCCAATTAATATTTCATGAAATTGATCATATATAACTCCAAGTTATCCATATACAAGCATGCTCAAACAATCAATTTATTTAAATCATGCTCAAATCCAATTTACCCAAATTTTAGTATATAAACCCTAATCATTTTTCATGCTCAAACTAGGCTCCATGATACCATTGTTGGTTTCTAAGGCATTCCCAAGATCATATTTAAGCATAAAAACATGTGAATACAAAAGGAAATATGGCGGAATCATACTCACTTTGAACGGTTTTAGAATGCGTTGAACACAAAAAAAAATCCCTTGAAGTGCTCGGCCAAGATCACCTTTGGTTGTTGAATCCAAGCTCCAAGCTTTTGATGATGATTCCAAGCTCAATGATAGGTTTCCCTAACACATTGTATGATTCCTTTGAGTGCTAGCTCTCTTGAAAATTTGAAACAAATTTTCTTCTTCTTCTTCCTTTAGTTTCGGCCAAAGAAGAGAGAAATATGAGGAGAAATTTCTTGCAAAATGGCGTGAATGAGAGAGTGGGAAGTGAAGTGAGTTGACTTGTTTTGTATTTCAAAAATCAAAATTAAATATACCAAATATTTGGTATTAGTCATTCACTTCTTACACATGTTTGGTGTGTTTGAGAAGTTATCACCAACTTCACCAAAAACCATCAATAAAGTGACTATGTTATGTGAGTGGTGATGTGACTTTTGGGCCCCACTTGATTCAAAATCCGAGTGGGCCCGAAACACTCCCGAGCTCGGGTTCGCTAATTCCGAATTAACGAATTTCCGTTGCGACGTAATTAAATCAAATTTAATTCAATAATTATGCCAAGCAAAATCACTATTCACATCGCTCGTAAATTAATTCTAAATTAATTCGTTTGCCCGAATTAAAATCTAATTTTAATTCCACGTCGAAATCTAATTTCGTTTAATATATCGAATATATTATTTTATCGATTAATTCCAAATCAATCGTTCTCTCTCTTCAAATAGTATTTTATCCTAGATAAAATCTCTCCGTAATTAATCTCAGATTAATTATGCTCGAATCATACGTCATCGGTGAATCTTCGGGAAACGACCCAAGAGATCCCTGGATATGTTGGCAGTAAATCTGGTCGTCGGACTATCTGAACACGTACGTACCTCGTACTACGTTTTTACCTATTTACGAGACATTATTGGCTTCTAGCAAAGCACTGTGCCTACCCAATTCTCCAGAGATATTCTTAATGGAATATATAATCTATATCTGGCGTAGTATACGTAGTATTGCATATTGTGATCCAGTATCGGATGTCATAATCAAGGCCTGAGGCTGGAATAGTGTTTATCCCGTACGAAGCATATATCAGATTACAAGCAACAAGTCTCTTTAATCAGATAATCATGACCATGTCATATTATCCCGATGGTTGCAACCATTTAGAGTACCAGTTATGTATCCATGCATGATCATCATCTCCATATGACTGAAGTGATATTTCCTTCTTGACATCACACCCAATACACTATGATTCTCAATAAACCCAGAAGAGGCTTACACAGAACCTGTTAAAGTCCTGGACGACCAAAACCAAAGCGTATTTATTGTCGCAATTACTAGCGATGCAAGTCTCAGGTTAAGACCAAATACACCTACCCTGATGCGGATTCCCATAGACACATAGTCATACTACCAATGGGATTCCGAGGGGTCTATCCAAAGCAAAGATGTTTCCGTACCATTGGTAAACACAACTTCATATCACACTTACATAAGTAGCCAATACATAAATATATGAGAACTATGCCGTTACGCTTCCATAACACGCACACGTGCAATACTATTCTATTCCGCTTATCGATGTCCAGTCTCAATAATACTACGACTAGGGATATTTAATGATTAAACCTTTATGGATTGATATTGTCTCATATCTTATAATCCAGAACTAATCATAAGGACTTTTATCATTTATATATTAAGTAATCAAATTACAAAATGATAAAATGCAATTTCATTGCTACATAATTAATTTGTACAAAAACCACAATGTCTTTTACAAATAGTGACGCTATGGGTCATAATTGTCTAACAAGAATCCCCTTTCTCCAGTGATTTTCA
This sequence comes from Zanthoxylum bungeanum, assembly GCA_019454045.1. Taxonomy (NCBI): domain Eukaryota; kingdom Viridiplantae; phylum Streptophyta; class Magnoliopsida; order Sapindales; family Rutaceae; genus Zanthoxylum; species Zanthoxylum bungeanum. The sequence goes on from SKCR01041282.1 coordinate 52,230, forward strand.
ATTTTTTGTGTCAGTTATAGCTCGAGACACATCCGACCTTATATACATTTTAGGACGTACCTCTGACCAGACATATCATGCCCGTAATTTCAGTAACTGAAGATCTTCACACTCGATGATATCTCAATACATGTCCGGCTGGACTTGTATTTTGAATTTATATCTGACCGAACATGTATTTTGAATTACGTATCCGGTTGGACATCAATCAGATCCATTATTGTAGGGATTGTCAATCAACACACTCTCTAACAGTTGCCCTATGTCCGGTCGGATTTAGGGTTTCAGGTGTATATGGCAGGTCCTTCTAGTCTGAGGTAAAGTAGGTTGAACATAGGTGATGTCCAGCTGACATTTAACTGTTTCTTTGGAGATCTCTTCCTTTCCGACATTCATTCTTGTAACTTTCCAAGTTTTTCAAAAGGTGTCCCCATAAAGGACTTATTATCGAGCTAGGCGTAAAAATTAAAGTGTCTACAATTTATTTTTGACAAAGGACGACCTCTTGTTTTTTCTTTAACATATGGCTCAATAATTAAAGTAGATGTTGTATTTTCTAACTCTTTCAACTTCTTCAAAATCTGCAACTTTCCATTGTTATTATTATCATGAAAATGCTTCATAATCATTTCCATCTCAGTTATGCAGTTTAACTCTGTACTTTCCATTTGAGTAATAGGTATTAAGTTTAGTTTCTTCCAATATGGATGTATAGATGACAACGAAATAGGTTTTCCTTATGCCTTATGACATTTTGGCTTCTGAACTTGATTATATACACACTTATTGTAACACCCCACTTGAGGTAAGATGATACCAACATGAGGCAGGAATAATATGCCTCTCTGGCCTCAAAACTAACGAAAAACGGAAATGACATGCCCTGAAAAAATGGACAACCTGGATCACAGTCCAACAAAAAAAAGACTTGTACAAATATCAAATGTGTAAATAGGACCACGAAACAATTCAAATCACATCATCAATCATCAAGGCCTCGTGCCCAAATCAAAGCATACAATCCAAAACTTATAATTACATATATATACTAGTGTGCATTGCACGATCCAAAACATAAATAATTGGTACATATTTCTATACACAAATACATTCCCATGACTCCAGAGTAAGTGACTGCAACAATGGTGATCTTTCGTCTGAAGCATGAGTGTCCAATGCAACATACTTTTAACTTTATATATATAAATATAAATATAAATATTATATATATATATATATATATATATATATATATATATTATATATATATATATATATATATATATTTGTGTGTATGTATGTATGTATGTATCCATAACGTATGATTATGCGTCGTTGAATCAAACTACTTATACCCGTGTCTTCAATCATCCCAAACCGTGGTGGTTTAATCACTTAAATTTTTGTTGGAATTAGTGCTTGGAGCGCCAATTTGAATGATGTATTATACATTTTATTATTTATTAATAAAATAACTATATTTTCATTTCATACCTTATTAATGGTATTATCATTATGCGTATTAGATTGATGTATAGATATGCTAAGAATGACATCGACCTTAGAATAGTCTTGTAGTAATACTGGACACTAGGTGATCTGATATTGAGATAAGTATTACTATAGTAAATTATTCTTAAAGTGTGTGTGTGTGTGTGTGTGTGTATATATATATATATATTCATAGTCGTTGGTTTTGGAATAAGGTCGAATTCATATAACCTATAAGACTAGCACATGTCGTATATTGGAATTGAAGTTCTAATGATTTAACCCAATGTACCATGAGTTTTGAAGACTCGTATAGACGTGTGGGTATTGGTTGGACCGAATACTGAATGACTCACAGGTGATTCCTAATAGTTGAAAGTACACACCACCGTCAATATGAATCTCCTCGAGGCGAGTAGCATATGTAATCCTTTGACTATATGATATCATTGATTTTGTGTGAGAACTTCCACACTTTGATGCCATGTATGTCAAAAACCTTTCATGGTATGGCAGTAATCAAGTGCGAAGCAAGATATGATCCGTCGATCTGTATGTGTACCATAAAGGGTTTAGGTGTCCATGTGAGTAAAGTCACGACTCTTATTTACTATTTTTTTTTGAAATCGTTGGAAACCCCGCCGCCAAACCACCCTTTTCAAGCTTAAGCGAAGCAGGTAAAAATCGCGGTTGTCCCAGACTCTTACAAGAAACGCACTCCCTGGATTCGAACCCAGAACATCAATGTCAGATCCTGCACCCTACACTACCAAGCCACGTTCCTTGAGAGTTACTTGTTATTCATCAACTAATTGCTCAATTAAGTGTCGCTTATTTTCTTCCTTCGTATATGACTTAATGAACTCAAACTAAAATACAATAACAAGCACATAAGTTTGGATTCAATCATTGAACAGTAAAATTAATTTATTTGATCAAAACAGAATATATACCATAATTAACACAAGAAACCAAAAACTTTCAAATCTGCCATAACAAGCACTAAAAAATTCAGTCAAAAGTATCCAAAAGTCGAAAAATCCACATAGCAAAAAAATGAAAAATCCACATAGCAAAAAAGTGAAAAATCCACATAGCAACAAACAAATTTCAATAATTCTAGGCAACACAAACATGATAAGGTGATGACAATAACTTATTCACAAACCCAGAAACAAATAACCAAGAAAACCCAAATATTAAGATCTAAATAACAAAATTTTCACACAGATCTACACAATTAAAAACCCAAAATTAACAGAAACTCAATTCGATGCAGATGAAACAATGAAATTAAACAGTATATATTTTGAGAAATTATACTATCTACAACAGCAGCAATAGAAGCCATGAATAACAAAGACCCATTATAATCATGCCATTGAATAATATTGGGAGGAAATTTTAAAAAATAAAAACTCTTATAATGTTTTTTTTTTGAAATCATTGGAAACCCCACCGCCAAACCACTACTTCCGGATTTAAGCGGAACAGGTAAAACTCCCATACTCTTACAAGAAACACACTCCCTAGATTCGAATCCATGACCTAAAGGTCAAATACTGAATCCTACACCACCAAACCACGCCCTTAGAGACAAACTTGCTTGTTCTTTATCAACTAATTGCTCTAAGTGCCGCTTGTTTTCATCCATTTTATGAAAATATTGTTTATAAAATTAGGGTTTTGGTAGCTGATCACTCTTTGTTTTTGTATGAAAAGGGAACCCTCATTTTTATAGCAAAAGATGGGGTATGGGAATAGAATGAGGGGAAAGAATCCCTCCATTCTCCAGTGATTGTCAATTTGTTGTGTCAGTTAGAGCTCGAGACATATCTGACCGTATATACATTTTAGGACGTACCTCCGACCAGACATGTCATGCTCATAATTTCAGTAACTGAAGATCTTCACACTCGATGATAGCTAGATACATGTCCGACCAGACTTATAATTTGAATTGTATATCCGACCGGACATGTATTTTGAATTACATATCCGGTTGGACATCAATCAGATCCGTGATTGTAGGGATTGACAATCAACACACTCAATAACAGTTTCCATATGTCCGACCGGATCTAGGGTTTTAGGTTTATATCTGGCCGGTCTTTCTAGTCTGAGGTAAGATAGGCTGGACATACGTGATGTCCAGCTGACATTTAGCTGTTTCTCTGGAGTTCTCTTCCTTTCCGGCATTCATCCTTATAACTTTCCAAGTTTTCAGAATGTGTCTCCGTAAGAGACTCATTATCGGGCTATGCGTAAAAACTACAGTGTCTACGTTTTATTTTTGACAAAGGACGACCTCGTGTTTTTTCTTTAACATTTGGCTCAATAAGTAAAGTAGATGTTGTATTTGCTAGTTCTTTCAACTTCTTCAAAATCTACAACTTTCCATTGTTATTATTATCATGAAAACGCTTCATAATCATTTCCATCTCAGTTGTGCAGCTTAACTCCGTACTTTCCATTTGAGTAGTAGGTATTAAGTTTAGTTTTCTTCCAATGTGGATGTATAGATGACAAAAGAATAGGTTTTCTTTCTGCCTTATGACATTTTGGTTTATGAACTTGATTTTATACACACTTATTGTAACACTCCGCTTAAGGCAAGATGCTACCAATAGGAGACATGAATAATATGTTTCCCTGAGCCTCAAAACTAACGAAAATGAACATGACACACCCTAAAAAAATGGATAACCTGGATCACAATCCAGCACAAAAAAGACATGTACAAATATCAAATGCGCAAATATGACCTCCAGTCTAAACTCAAAAGAATTCAAATCACATTATCAATCATCAAGGCTATGTGCCCAAATCAAAGCATACAATCCAAAATATATAATTACATGTTTATACTAGTGTGCATTGCATGATCCACATAAATAATTGGTACATATTTCTATACACAAATACATTCCCATGACTTTAGAGTAAGTGACTGCAACTATAGTGATTTCTCGTCTGAAGCATGAGTGTCCAATGCTTAATGGCTTACCGATCTGGTTGCCAACCTGTAAAACTAGCAAACTATAGTGTATGTGTGTTATAAAACTCAATAAGTAGTCATGCTCGTACATAACATACCCAAAAACATACAAGTCAAATATAAATTGACATTCAAGTTCTAAACATATATATGTTATCACATAGATACGAATTCAAAACTTATATGCTAACTGCTCTTATTCTTATTCTATTAATCCCTCAAACTTTCAATTAACCTTTACTAACTAACTATACAAAATCAAAATCCTAAGACTTAGTTGGGGTTACACATATGCAAAATGATTCCAATTACCAAGTTTTCTTGTACTTTTTCAGTTCTTTACTAATACCATCTCACAACCTCATATACCTCTATTGATTTAAGAACATATTTTATATAGACTCTTAGATCTATCATTTAATCATTCTATATGGTCAATTATAGGATCCTCATTTATAATCGTGCATGTGCTTAAATATTTCTAACGTTAAGGCTTTCAAACATATATGTCTCCTCATACACATTAAATATCTTACTTATATACATACCTATAGAATTTCA